>JAMPIV010014381.1:580000-745810 GCA_024509875.1 Oreohelix idahoensis | reverse complement strand
GTGGGAGGAGTTATTGGTGGGTTTGTGCGGTACGCAAGATCGGCAAATGTAACAACCACCACCCCCCCACACAAATACTAAAACGCTCATAGGTGGCTTGTTTAAGGCTCGTGGGGTGAAACAAGGGAAGAAGTGGAAACCCCTTCAGTCAAGAGAAGTTGTTTTCCAACAGGGGACCAGCCGAAGTGAAAGGGGACTGAGACTACATGTTTATTTGATCAGCGGGTCTTACATACCCCAGCATAGTCCGCCCACCCAACATCTGGTGAAGCCTGGCAGGATGACTAAGGAAAGGTCAATATTGGTGGTAGTTTTAAGGAAAGGGACCTCACAGTGCCTTTCCGGTCGCCAACATTGAAGTGAAATGTTATAAGTTTTGTTCTGGACACCATCAAGGCTGCTGGAACGGCTTCAAGCAAGCCTAAGGACTTCATCTCGGCAACCCATATTTAGTTTTGGGGAACCCGCCAACACCGTCCTTTGCTGATGAAGGGGGCCTACTGCAGGCCAGATAAAGTGAAAAAGGAGAACCCTAATTCACAAGCACTGATCGAAAGCTTCAAACATTAGCTGTCGTGCCAGGAAGGAGGTGCAACAGCCTATGACGGGACAGTGATGTTAATTGCACAGAGGCAAATTCGCACGCCAGCCCTGTTCAGCAATCGGCCAAACAGTGGTGACGATCGCTCTGATTAAGGAAGTACAACTCTTGGTTGTCGGGAAATAGGCCCCCGATGGTATTAGCTCCTTCAAGTGAGGGACTGCACTGACAGAGCGGGTCATTACCATTATGTCAAACGACCAGCGGCCATTCTACATGAGGGCACAAGATAAGCGGTCCCCTGAAGCGAAGCATTATTTAGTTCCAACAACTCGCACCTGGGAGCCCCCATTCTCGACCCAGCAACTTTAACTCAAGACGGGAGGAGGGACTGTGATCTGAGTGATCCCGAGATTGCCTATAAAACGGAGACATGGGCCCCCACAAACTCTGTATCTCGTTTGACCAAGGGAAACGACATCTATGTAACGAGGATGGGAGCCTGAAAAATTGGCTATATTTGTCCCCCAATTCGTTTTTCACGGAAACACTGGGTAGACCAGTCACTGGTAGAGCTTTTATCTTCAAGATTCTGCGCGTCGTATCTAGCGGACGGGATCTTAAAAACCGTCTATCAAGTGTCACTCGCGAGATTACAACAGTTCCGACTGGACGCAGCCTAAGCTAATCTATCACAGACGTGGATGGGCACACAAGGTTAGAGGGTTCTTTAGTACAACCCCAAGAGTGTTAAGATCGGCAGTGACGCTCCTGGAACTAATAAATCGTACAACTCAACATCAACTACACCAGTTGTTCCAGGTCAGAGAATTAGAAGCGTGAGATAATGTGACCTATCGCATTTGCAAGGAGCTACTTTTATGGAGAGCTTTGATCTCCCGCTATCATGATTTTTACAGATAAATCCTTCTCCATGTTTCTTCTCCTTCTATTATTTACGTTTTTTCAAGATGAGATCACGAGGGCTTTATGGTTCTTCTTTATGTGTTTAGAATGGGGGTGTAGGGAATTAGAAAGTATTATTCTAGATTAAGATTATAGATGCTAGATCAGGATTGGCACCAGATTGCTTTTTTTTTAAAGATAGTGCGTGGCCATATACGCATTTTTCGGGAGTTAAATTATTTGCGGCCATTTTTGCTTCATTTCCGCAGTATAGGGCTAGGACCAATTCCCGGTTCTTTGTCTAGCAGAAACTGGTTGCATCAGAAAGATCTAAGGTTCTGATTGGCTGAGAGATAACTGCAGTTGAAATGCAGAGCTCCGATTGGCTTTAGAACCACGCCGCGCATATGACGTCATGAAGTCGGCGCGTGGGGGTCTTGATTATAAAAGGCCTATATTTCATAGCCTCTTTCTCTTTTAATGAAAAATTGCCAAAGCCGGGTGCCAGAAGCATATTGTCGATTGCCTTCAGTTGGACATTCGAGATTTGGTAAGCATGAATTTTTGCGTGAGGGCTTTATTTAATTTTTCTAGTCCTAGCCGATCATTTAAGTTTCTTTGGGCAGTTTAAGTTTAATGTTAATTCTTAAAGCCAGAGCCATCAAATACGATCTTAGTGATAGACTTGAGAAACTTTATAGGTCCATTTAATTCCTTGTTGAAGGAATAGCGGCATGGTTTAAAAGTTGAGATATCACCGCTTTGTATTATTGCAAAGTCGGTCGGGAGAGAAACTCGCATCTGCGAATCATATGTATTTACAGAATAGTCGGGAGCGTGTGTAATGTGTATTTTTATTTGTGATTTTAGTGAGAGTATTGATGCTCGCTATTTATATAGTTACGCATATATCTGTGGACGGAAGTGATAGAGGTATTAATTGAAGCACGTGAGCACGTGGTGGTTACGGTATCTTTATTGATACGATGTTCAGAGGGACGAAGGGGGAGAGAAGCACGTGGTCAAAAAAATTGTAACCACGTGTTTGTAACTACTGAGATTTAATTGATAACCATTATGTATAACTTTTGACGGCATGTAGATGCTAGCGTAAACAGGGTTATAGGTTATTGATTGTGCTTTGTTATTCTGTGTATTCAGAAGATGGAGATGAAATTTATTTATGTTAAGGGAATAATATTTTATTTCAATTTTGAGGTGATTAATCATACTGACGGGAATTTTAGGAATTCCTAGAGAGGGCTAGTTTTATTTTGTATTAATCATTACGGCATTAGTGTCAGCGTAAGAAGTAGGCCACAGTACGTCTGCCCAGACGGGCCAGTGAAAATATTGTTGTCGCTCAGAGTTAGTCAGGCAGAACAAGCGATCTGGGTTAGCCAATGTTTACCTTGTGGGCTCAGGTAGAGAAGGGAGCTCAGTGGGGGAGCGGACTTTGTTTGCATGATTTTGTATGGTGGTGCATAACGGGAGAGAGTAGGGGAGCTGTATTGATTATAGACGGGGGAGACTTAAGTGTTAAAGACTTAAGGGTTTGTCAGGAAGTTAATTGTTATTTGTAATAGAGTATTAACGTTTTGTTTAGCTGTTGTTTTTGCTTTTGTCTAAAACAGCAGGTACCGGCTTTGTGGGAATGAGAGCGGAATTTTGAGACCACAAAATTTCTCCCACGGCAAAGTTGGGGCATTCGCAGAACCGCAAGGGTTTTACGTTAGTTGCCAGTAGTGGAAGGAGAGGAAGAAAATACGTTTTCCCAGCCAGGGGAAGACATTTTCCAGCGAATAGGATTTTTTGTGGATAAATCCTGAGCTCTGACGCTCGTTACACACGCAGATTTGGCAGGCTGCCAGCGTTGTGGTAATTTTTTATGTTCGTTTCTTCACGGCCATAATAAAGCCGACGGCCCAGTTATAGGTACTCGGGCAGGTAATTTCAGAGTGGTAGAAGTCAGCTACAGTTCCAGTCCAGAATCCAGTGGGGTTCTGTTAAACCTCAGTCATCAATTCCAGAGTTAGTGGAGAGAGAGAGGGTAAACATTCTCTCTACTGAAGTCAGCACAGATAGGCAGAACTGTTAGTTTTGGGGAATCATAGCAGAGGACAGCTGCTGAAGTTTAGAGGTGCAGTTAGTTGTGTTCAGGAGATTCCAGGATAGGCTGTGTAGAACCGAAGTCTGTGCAGAGATTGTGTAGTCACTTCGCAGTCGTTCCAGCTATCAGTGGACTTAGAGTTAGAGTTAGAATTTAGAACAGCTAGTTTGGAGTGTAGGCGACATCAAGTGCAGTGTAGTTCATTTCAGTTAACCTTACCTTCTTTCTCCATACAGGTTGCAATTGTGGGAGAAGGGTTGGGGTTGATGCATTTTTAACTGTGCTTGATTTTGTTTCAGGTGTGCATCCTCGCACTTCATGTATTTTGACATGTATATGAGTTTGTGTATAGGTGTATAATAAACTTGTATAAATTGTAGCTGGCATCAGTCATCTCATTTAGTACAGTAGCTATATGTTGTCTGTACCTTGGTGTTTGTGAATCTTAATTGAACCTTATCCCCATAGGGTAGTTAGAGGTGGTTCGAGGCCATAGCAATTTAAACGTCCGAAGTGGCGAGGAAAGAATCAACCTCGGTTCTCAACCTCGGAGCCAATGGTCTCAACTTTCACATTTTTGCACTATATTTCTATCTGAATCTATCATTTCAGTCTTTCTTCTTACTATTGTCTTGTCACTATATGTAGACAGTCTCTAGTCCTAAATCCATTTCGTGACAAAGTGGGGGCTCGTCCGGGATCATCTTTGTTACGTTCAATTCTGTGATCTTGACAAAGTGGGTGGCGTCGTCCTTGGGATCATCTTTGTTGGGATCAATTCTAGATTCATAAATTGTCTCTGGAGAAAGTTCTGAAAATAGATTTTCTTTATAAAATCCCCTAGACTTGAGCTATATTAAGACTGATCCAGCTATAAGTTTTTTTCCACAGGTTCCAGTTAGTATAGATGATAGTGGTTGTAAGGTTGTTTATGACTTAGAAGTAATTGATGGCTAATGGAATTTTTTTCTTGACAGGAAAGTAAATTCGGGTTTTGGGTAGCTGGATAACTTGAATTTTTTTCAGGTAGTTATTAGTCAGACTTGGTGCTAGTCTGAGTGCGGGTTTTTGCGACAGCATATTTCTAGTAGGTAACAGTAAATTTTTCTTGTTCCTTTTTTGTCATTTCCCCTCGTTGTGAGTACTGCTGATTTGTCAGGTAAGATGGCTGAATTGGTCAAGCTACTTACTGCATGGAAGGACGCAGCTAAAAGCATGGGGATGAATGAGGCCGAGACTAGGGCTTACATTATGAGGGAACAGGACCGGCAGACGGAGAGAGAGAAAAGGGAAGCGGAGAAAGACCTGCGTAAATTGGAAGCAGAGAAAGAAGAGAGGGCCCGACTGGCAGAGATGGACCTGCGTAAATTGGAAGCGGAGAAAGAAGAGAAGACCCGACAGGCAGAAGAGAAGAAAAGCAGAGAGGGAAGCCCAGGAGAAGATAGCAGAGAGGGAAGCCCAGGAGAAGATAGCACAGAGGGAAGCCCAGGAGAAGTTAGCACAGAGGGAAGCCCAAGAGAGGGAGAAGGCAGCAGAGAGACAGCATGAACTTGCCCTGCGTTCACTGGAACTGCAGTACCGATCTTCGGAAGGCAGTTCGGCTAACGGAGATTCTCCCGGAGCAGGGGCAACAGACACCTCAGGAAACGGAGGGCCCCGGATGGCAGCCATGAATTTTCCGATGGACTCTTTTCCTAACGGGAATGAGAAAATTGAGGTATTTTTAGAAAAATTTTGAACGGATGGCAAAGGCATACGGGCTGGATGATAGTCTTTGGTGTCTCAAATTATCTCAATCTCTAAGAGGACATGCGTATGAGGTCTATAGCAAGATGCTGGTAGATGACCAAGGTAACTTTGAGGCTCTGCGGAACGCCCTGTTACAGCGATTCCAATGGACTCCCCGGAAGTGCCAAACAATGTTTCGGGAAAGTCGTCTGGAGAAAGGGGAAAGTTTTCCCCAGTTCGCAGAGAGGCTGAGGAATTACCTCACTCGCTGGAGAGAGTTGTCGGGTTTGGCTAAATCTTTTGAAGGATTGGAAGAATTAGTTCTGTGCGAACAGATAAAGGCCAACATGTCTCCGGACTTAAGGAAGTACCTGGCGGAGCAGGGCGCACAGCAACTGGACCAGATAATTCTTTTTGCTGAAAGGTTCCAGACGGCACAGGCCGAAGTACTGGGACAGAAAAGAAAACACCCTGACCTGCCAGCCCCGGACAAAGGAGCATCTTCATCGCAGTCGCCTTCCTCTTCAGATCAACAGCAGCAAGGGCCGTCTCGCAAGGAGCTCCCTCCCAGTCATAACATGCGCTCCCAGCCGCCTAACAGAACACAGGGGCCGACTTCTCATGAACCCGTCAGGAACCGGGGAGATAATGAGAGATATTGTAGGTTCTGTCGGACTACTTCTCATTGGACAACACGGTGCCCAAACAAACAACCCGCTCATCAGGTGGCTTGTTTAAGGCCTGTGAGGGTGAAACAAGGGAAGAAGTGGAAACCCTTCCAGTCAGAGAAGTTGTTTTCCAACAGTGGACCAGCCGAAGTGAACGGGACTGAGACTACATGTTTATTTGACAGCGGGCTTACATACCCCAGCATAGTCGCCCAACATCTGGTGAAGCCCTGGCAGATGACTAAGGAAAAGGTCAATATTGGTGGAGTTTTAAGGAAAGGGACCTCACAGTGCTTTCCGGTCGCCAACATTGAAGTGAAATGTAAGTTTGTGTCTGGCACCATCAAGGCAGCTGTAACGGCTCAGCCAGCCTATGACTTCATTCTCGGCAACCCATATTTAGTTTTGGGGAACCCGCCCACACCGATCCTTGCTGATGCAAGGGGGCCTACTGCAGGCCAGATAAGTGAAAAAGGAGAACCCCTAATTCACAGAGCCCTGAGCGAGCTCAAACATAGCTGTCGTGCCAAGGAGAGGTGCAACGCCTCTGACGACAGTGATATGTTAATTGCAGAGGCAAATTCGCCCGCCAGCCCTGTTCAGCCAATCGGCCAAACAGTGGTGACGACGCCTCTGATTAAGGAAGTACACTCTTTGTTGTCGGGAATTAGGCCCCCGATGGTATTAGCTCCTTCAAGTGAGGGACATACTGACAAGAGCGGTATTACATATGTCAACGACCAGCGCCATCTTCATAGGGCACAAGATAGCGGTCTGAGCGAGCATATAGTTCCAACCAGCCCTGGAGCCCCATCCGACCAGCACTTTATTCAAACGGAGGAGGACAGTGATCTGAGTGACCGTTTGCCTATAAACGGAGATGGGCCCCACAACTCTCGTATCTCGTTTACAGGAAACGACTCTTGTAACGAGGAGCCTGAAAAATTGGCTATATTTTCCAATTCGTTTCACGGAACATTGGAACCAGTCACTGAGAGCTTTATCTCAGATTCTCCGCGATCTAACGGGATCTTAAACCGTCAAGTGTCACTGCAATACACATTCCGACTGACGCCAGTAACTCTCACAGGGGATGGCAAGGTTGAGGGTAGAACTAGGGTGTTAGACGGAGAGCGCCCGTGGTCTACATTTTCATCTCACCAACTTTTCAGGCCAGAAAAGAATGAGAAAAGTGACCTTACGCATTTGCAAGGAGCTACTTTGGAGAGCTTTGTCCCGCTTCATATCGGTAGGGGAAGAGCGAGTCCAGAACCACTGCCAGGGGCAGATTTTACCTACCTTTCTTCAAAGGTAGAAGCTATTGAGGTCGATCGTGATCCAATAGACACCCAGCAAGAAATCGGAGGCTCTACACCAGAGGAACCCGAGACGTTGCATCAGTTTCGTACGGTACCAGCAGTCACAACCCTGCTGACGCGCAGCGAGGAAGTCGCCATCGCCAGGTCGCCACAACGCCCGCCGGTCACATCAGCTGACCAGGACAGCCTTTTGACGGTCATAGCAAGGGAAAGTTCAGACCCGCCATTAGACGGCACAGGACCGAAGAGAGATCAACTCTCCCAACGGAGCATAGGAGCTCATTCTAGGAGAGGAAGAAGGAGGAAACGCAAAAGAGGAAGGTCGAAGAACACTGAGTGGGAGGGGAAAGGACAGACAGCCTTGTAGACAGGAATAAGGGCCAATGTGAAACACAGAGATTTCAGTAAGGAGATCGTTGCTCAATCTTTGAAAGGGGGGAGTGATGTGACGAAAGTACTGAGATTCTGTCTTTCAAATGGCCCATGTCTTTTTCTCCTTGCAATTTGTTCACTATATTTTTGGAGGGATTACAGATAAATCCTTCTCCATGTTTCTTCTCCTTCTATTATTTACGTTTTTTCAAGATGAGATCACGAGGGAGTTTGATCTCATCTGCTTTATGGTTCTTCTTTATGTGTTTAGAATGGGGGTGTAGAGGGAATTGGACAGTATTATTCTAGATTAAGATTATAGATGCTAGATCAGGATTGGCACCAGATTGTCTTTTTTTAAAGATAGTGCGTGGCCATATACGCATTTTTCGGGAGTTAAATTATTTGCGGCCATTTTTGCTTCATTTCCGCAGTATAGGGCTAGGACCAATTCCCGGTTCTTTGTCTAGCAGAAACTGGTTGCATCAGAAAGATCTAAGGTTCTGATTGGCTGAGAGATAACTGCAGTTGAAATGCAGAGCTCCGATTGGCTTTAGAACCACGCCGCGCATATGACGTCATGAAGTCGGCGCGTGGGGGTCTTGATTATAAAAGGCCTATATTTCATAGCCTCTTTCTCTTTTAATGAAAAATTGCCAAAGCCGGGTGCCAGAAGCATATTGTCGATTGCCTTCAGTTGGACATTCGAGATTTGGTAAGCATGAATTTTTGCGTGAGGGCTTTATTTAATTTTTCTAGTCCTAGCCGATCATTTAAGTTTCTTTGGGCAGTTTAAGTTTAATGTTAATTCTTAAAGCCAGAGCCATCAAATACGATCTTAGTGATAGACTTGAGAAACTTTATAGGTCCATTTAATTCCTTGTTGAAGGAATAGCGGCATGGTTTAAAAGTTGAGATATCACCGCTTTGTATTATTGCAAAGTCGGTCGGGAGAGAAACTCGCATCTGCGAATCATATGTATTTACAGAATAGTCGGGAGCGTGTGTAATGTGTATTTTTATTTGTGATTTTAGTGAGAGTATTGATGCTCGCTATTTATATAGTTACGCATATATCTGTGGACGGAAGTGATAGAGGTATTAATTGAAGCACGTGAGCGCGTGGTTACGGTATCTTTATTGATACGATGTTCAGAGGGACGAAGGGGAGAGAAGCACGTGGTCAAAAAAATTGTAACCACGTGTTTGTAACTACTGAGATTTAATTGATAACCATTATGTATAACTTTTGACGGCATGTAGATGCTCGCGTAAACAGGGTTATAGGTTATTGATTGTGCTTTGTTATTCTGTGTATTCAGAAGATGGAGATGAAATTTATTTATGGTAAGGGAATAATATTTTATTTCAATTTTGAGGTGATTAATCATACTGACGGGAATTTTAGGAATTCCTAGAGAGGGCTAGTTTTATTTTGTATTAAACATTACGGCATTAGTGTCAGCGTAAGAAGTAGGCCACAGTACGTCTGCCCAGACGGGCCAGTGAAAATATTGTTGTTGCTCGGAGTTAGTCAGGCAGAACAAGCGATCTGGGTTAGCCAATGTTTACCTTGTGGGCTCAGGTAGAGAAGGGAGCTCAGTGGGGGAGCGGACTTTGTTTGCATGATTTTGTATGGTGGTGCATAACGGGAGAGAGTAGGGGAGCTGTATTGATTATAGACGGGGGAGACTTAAGTGTTAAAGACTTAAGGGTTTGTCAGGAAGTTAATTGTTATTTGTAATAGAGTATTAACGTTTTGTTTAGCTGTTGTTTTTGCTTTTGTCTAAAACAGCAGGTACCGGCTTTGTGGGAATGAGAGCGGAATTTTGAGACCACAAAATTTCTCCCACGGCAAAGTTGGGGCATTCGCAGAACCGCAAGGGTTTTACGTTAGTTGCCAGTAGTGGAAGGAGAGGAAGAAAATACGTTTTCCCAGCCAGGGGAAGACATTTTCCAGCGAATAGGATTTTTGTGGATAAATCCTGAGCTCTGACGCTCGTTACACACGCAGATTTGGCAGGCTGCCAGCGTTGTGGTAATTTTTTGTTCGTTTCTTCACGGCCATAATAAAGCCGACGGCCCAGTTATAGGTACTCGGGCAGGTAATTTCAGAGTGGTAGAAGTCAGCTACAGTTCCAGTCCAGAATCCAGTGGGGTTCTGTTAAACCTCAGTCATCAATTCCAGAGTTAGTGGAGAGAGAGAGGGTAAACATTCTCTCTACTGAAGTCAGCACAGATAGGCAGAACTGTTAGTTTTGGTGAATCATAGCAGAGGACAGCTGCTGAAGTTTAGAGGTGCAGTTAGTTGTGTTCAGGAGATTCCAGGATAGGCTGTGTAGAACCGAAGTCTGTGCAGAGATTGTGTAGTCACTTCGCAGTCGTTCCAGCTATCAGTGGACTTAGAGTTAGAGTTAGAATTTAGAACAGCTAGTTTGGAGTGTAGGCGACATCAAGTGCAGTGTAGTTCATTTCAGTTAACCTTACCTTCTTTCTCCATACAGGTTGCAATTGTGGGAGAAGGGTTGGGGTTGATGCATTTTTAACTGTGCTTGATTTTGTTTCAGGTGTGCATCCTCGCACTTCATGTATTTTGACATGTATATGAGTTTGTGTATAGGTGTATAATAAACTTGTATAAATTGTAGCTGGCATCAGTCATTTCCTTTAGTACAGTAGCTATATGTTGTCTGTACCTTGGTGTTTGTGAATCTTAATTGAACCTTATCCCCATAGGGTAGTTAGAGGTGGTTCGAGGCCATAGCAATTTAAACGTCCGAAGTGGCGAGGAAAGAATCAACCTCGGTTCTCAACCTCGGAGCCAATGGTCTCAACTTTCACATTTTTGCACTATATTTCTATCTGAATCTATCATTTCAGTCTTTCTTCTTACTATTGTCTTGTCACTATATGTAGACAGTCTCTAGTCCTAAATCCATTTCGTGACAAAGTGGGTGCTATCGTCCGGTGAATCATCTTTGTTACGTTCAATTCTGTGATCTTGACAAAGTGGGTGGCGTCGTCCTTGGGATCATCTTTGTTGGGATCAATTCTAGATTCATAGATTGTCTCTGAAGAAAGTTCTGAAAATAGATTTTCTTTATAAAATCCCCTAGACGTGAGCTATATTAAGACTGATCCAGCTATAAGTTTTTTTCCACAGGTTCCAGTTAGTATAGATGATAGTGGTTGTAAGGTTGTTTATGACTTAGAAGTAATTGATGGCTAATGGAATTTTTTTCTTGACAGGAAAGTAAATTCGGGTTTTGGGTAGCTGGATAACTTGAATTTTTTTCAGGTAGTTATTAGTCAGACTTGGTGCTAGTCTGAGTGCGGGTTTTTGCGACAGCATATTCCTAGTAGGTAACAGTAAATTTTTCTTGTTCCTTTTTTTTTTTTAGGTTGTCATTTCCCCTCGTTGTGAGTACTGCTGATTTGTCAGGTAAGATGGCTGAATTGGTCAAGCTACTTACTGCATGGAAGGACGCAGCTAAAAGCATGGGGATGAATGAGGCCGAGACTAGGGCTTACATTATGAGGGAACAGGACCGGCAGACGGAGAGAGAGAAAAAAGGGAAGCGGAGAAAGACCTGCGTAAATTGGAAGCAGAGAAAGAAGAGAGGGCCCGACTGGCAGAGATGGACCTGCGTAAATTGGAAGCGGAGAAAGAAGAGAAGACCCGACAGGCAGAAGAGAGAAAAGCAGAGAGGGAAGCCCAGGAGAAGATAGCAGAGAGGGAAGCCCAGGAGAAGATAGCACAGAGGGAAGCCCAGGAGAAGTTAGCACAGAGGGAAGCCCAAGAGAGGGAGAAGGCAGCAGAGAGACAGCATGAACTTGCCCTGCGTTCACTGGAACTGCAGTACCGATCTTCGGAAGGCAGTTCGGCTAACGGAGATTCTCCCGGAGCAGGGGCAACAGACACCTCAGGAAACGGAGGGCCCCGGATGGCAGCCATGAATTTTCCGATGGACTCTTTTCCTAACGGGAATGAGAAAATTGAGGTATTTTTAGAAAAATTTGAACGGATGGCAAAGGCATACGGGCTGGATGATAGTCTTTGGTGTCTCAAATTATCTCAATCTCTAAGAGGACATGCGTATGAGGTCTATAGCAAGATGCTGGTAGATGACCAAGGTAACTTTGAGGCTCTGCGGAACGCCCTGTTACAGCGATTCCAATGGACTCCCCGGAAGTGCCAAACAATGTTTCGGGAAAGTCGTCTGGAGAAAGGGGAAAGTTTTCCCCAGTTCGCAGAGAGGCTGAGGAATTACCTCACTCGCTGGAGAGAGTTGTCGGGTTTGGCTAAATCTTTTGAAGGATTGGAAGAATTAGTTCTGTGCGAACAGATAAAGGCCAACATGTCTCCGGACTTAAGGAAGTACCTGGCGGAGCAGGGCGCACAGCAACTGGACCAGATAATTCTTTTTGCTGAAAGGTTCCAGACGGCACAGGCCGAAGTACTGGGACAGAAAAGAAAACACCCTGACCTGCCAGCCCCGGACAAAGGAGCATCTTCATCGCAGTCGCCTTCCTCTTCAGATCAACAGCAGCAAGGGCCGTCTCGCAAGGAGCTCCCTCCCAGTCATAACATGCGCTCCCAGCCGCCTAACAGAACACAGGGGCCGACTTCTCATGAACCCGTCAGGAACCGGGGAGATAATGAGAGATATTGTAGGTTCTGTCGGACTACTTCTCATTGGACAACACGGTGCCCAAACAAACAACCCGCTCATCAGGTGGCTTGTTTAAGGCCTGTGAGGGTGAAACAAGGGAAGAAGTGGAAACCCTTCCAGTCAGAGAAGTTGTTTTCCAACAGTGGACCAGCCGAAGTGAACGGGACTGAGACTACATGTTTATTTGACAGCGGGCTTACATACCCCAGCATAGTCGCCCAACATCTGGTGAAGCCCTGGCAGATGACTAAGGAAAAGGTCAATATTGGTGGAGTTTTAAGGAAAGGGACCTCACAGTGCTTTCCGGTCGCCAACATTGAAGTGAAATGTAAGTTTGTGTCTGGCACCATCAAGGCAGCTGTAACGGCTCAGCCAGCCTATGACTTCATTCTCGGCAACCCATATTTAGTTTTGGGGAACCCGCCCACACCGATCCTTGCTGATGCAAGGGGGCCTACTGCAGGCCAGATAAGTGAAAAAGGAGAACCCCTAATTCACAGAGCCCCGAGCGAGCTCAAACATAGCTGTCGTGCCAAGGAGAGGTGCAACGCCTCTGACGACAGTGATATGTTAATTGCAGAGGCAAATTCGCCCGCCAGCCTTGTTCAGCCAATCGGCCAAACAGTGGTGACGACGCCTCTGATTAAGGAAGTACACTCTTTGTTGTCGGGAATTAGGCCCCCGATGGTATTAGCTCCTTCAAGTGAGGGACATACTGACAAGAGCGGTATTACATATGTCAACGACCAGCGCCATCTTCATAGGGCACAAGATAGCGGTCTGAGCGAGCATATAGTTCCAACCAGCCCTGGAGCCCCATCCGACCAGCACTTTATTCAAACGGAGGAGGACAGTGATCTGAGTGACCGTTTGCCTATAAACGGAGATGGGCCCCACAACTCTCGTATCTCGTTTACAGGAAACGACTCTTGTAACGAGGAGCCTGAAAAATTGGCTATATTTTCCAATTCGTTTCACGGAACATTGGAACCAGTCACTGAGAGCTTTATCTCAGATTCTCCGCGATCTAACGGGATCTTAAACCGTCAAGTGTCACTGCAATACACATTCCGACTGACGCCAGTAACTCTCACAGGGGATGGCAAGGTTGAGGGTAGAACTAGGGTGTTAGACGGAGAGCGCCCGTGGTCTACATTTTCATCTCACCAACTTTTCAGGCCAGAAAAGAATGAGAAAAGTGACCTTACGCATTTGCAAGGAGCTACTTTGGAGAGCTTTGTCCCGCTTCATATCGGTAGGGGAAGAGCGAGTCCAGAACCACTGCCAGGGGCAGATTTTACCTACCTTTCTTCAAAGGTAGAAGCTATTGAGGTCGATCGTGATCCAATAGACACCCAGCAAGAAATCGGAGGCTCTACACCAGAGGAACCCGAGACGTTGCATCAGTTTCGTACGGTACCAGCAGTCACAACCCTGCTGACGCGCAGCGAGGAAGTCGCCATCGCCAGGTCGCCACAACGCCCGCCGGTCACATCAGCTGACCAGGACAGCCTTTTGACGGTCATAGCAAGGGAAAGTTCAGACCCGCCATTAGACGGCACAGGACCGAAGAGAGATCAACTCTCCCACGGAGCATAGGAGCTCATTCTAGGAGAGGAAGAAGGAGGAAACGCAAAAGAGGAAGGTCGAAGAACACTGAGTGGGAGGGGAAAGGACAGACAGCCTTGTAGACAGGAATAAGGGCCAATGTGAAACACAGAGATTTCAGTAAGGAGATCGTTGCTCAATCTTTGAAAGGGGGGAGTGATGTGACGAAAGTACTGAGATTCTGTCTTTCAAATGGCCCATGTCTTTTTCTCCTTGCAATTTGTTCACTATATTTTTGGAGGGATTACAGATAAATCCTTCTCCATGTTTCTTCTCCTTCTATTATTTACGTTTTTTCAAGATGAGATCACGAGGGAGTTTGATCTCATCTGCTTTATGGTTCTTCTTTATGTGTTTAGAATGGGGGTGTAGGGAATTGGACAGTATTATTCTAGATTAAGATTATAGATGCTAGATCAGGATTGGCACCAGATTGTCTTTTTTTAAAGATAGTGCGTGGCCATATACGCATTTTTTCGGGAGTTAAATTATTTGCGGCCATTTTTGCTTCATTTCCGCAGTATAGGGCTAGGACCAATTCCCGGTTCTTTGTCTAGCAGAAACTGGTTGCATCAGAAAGATCTAAGGTTCTGATTGGCTGAGAGATAACTGCAGTTGAAATGCAGAGCTCCGATTGGCTTTAGAACCACGCCGCGCATATGACGTCATGAAGTCGGCGCGTGGGGGGTCTTGATTATAAAAGGCCTATATTTCATAGCCTCTTTCTCTTTTAATGAAAAATTGCCAAAGCCGGGTGCCAGAAGCATATTGTCGATTGCCTTCAGTTGGACATTCGAGATTTGGTAAGCATGAATTTTTGCGTGAGGGCTTTATTTAATTTTTCTAGTCCTAGCCGATCATTTAAGTTTCTTTGGGCAGTTTAAGTTTAATGTTAATTCTTAAAGCCAGAGCCATCAAATACGATCTTAGTGATAGACTTGAGAAACTTTATAGGTCCATTTAATTCCTTGTTGAAGGAATAGCGGCATGGTTTAAAAGTTGAGATATCACCGCTTTGTATTATTGCAAAGTCGGTCGGGAGAGAAACTCGCATCTGCGAATCATATGTATTTACAGAATAGTCGGGAGCGTGTGTAATGTGTATTTTTATTTGTGATTTTAGTGAGAGTATTGATGCTCGCTATTTATATAGTTACGCATATATCTGTGGACGGAAGTGATAGAGGTATTAATTGAAGCACGTGAGCGCGTGGTTACGGTATCTTTATTGATACGATGTTCAGAGGGACGAAGGGGAGAGAAGCACGTGGTCAAAAAATTGTAACCACGTGTTTGTAACTACTGAGATTTAATTGATAACCATTATGTATAACTTTTGACGGCATGTAGATGCTCGCGTAAACAGGGTTATAGGTTATTGATTGTGCTTTGTTATTCTGTGTATTCAGAAGATGGAGATGAAATTTATTTATGGTAAGGGAATAATATTTTATTTCAATTTTGAGGTGATTAATCATACTGACGGGAATTTTAGGAATTCCTAGAGAGGGCTAGTTTATTTTGTATTAATCATTACGGCATTAGTGTCAGCGTAAGAAGTAGGCCACAGTACGTCTGCCCAGACGGGCCAGTGAAAATATTGTTGTCGCTCAGAGTTAGTCAGGCAGAACAAGCGATCTGGGTTAGCCAATGTTTACCTTGTGGGCTCAGGTAGAGAAGGGAGCTCAGTGGGGGAGCGGACTTTGTTTGCATGATTTTGTATGGTGGTGCATAACGGGAGAGAGTAGGGGAGCTGTATTGATTATAGACGGGGGAGACTTAAGTGTTAAAGACTTAAGGGTTTGTCAGGAAGTTAATTGTTATTTGTAATAGAGTATTAACGTTTTGTTTAGCTGTTGTTTTTGCTTTTGTCTAAACAGCAGGTGCCGGCTTTTTGTGGGAATGAGAGCGGAATTTTGAGACCACAAAATTTCTCCCACGGCAAAGTTGGGGCATTCGCAGAACCGCAAGGGTAACTGTGCTTGATTTTGTTTCAGGTGTGCATCCTCGCACTTCATGTATTTTGACATGTATATGAGTTTGTGTATAGGTGTATAATAAACTTGTATAAATTGTAGCTGGCATCAGTCATTTCCTTTAGTACAGTAGCTATATGTTGTCTGTACCTTGGTGTTTGTGAATCTTAATTGAACCTTATCCCCATAGGGTAGTTAGAGGTGGTTCGAGGCCATAGCAATTTAAACGTCCGAAGTGGCGAGGAAAGAATCAACCTCGGTTCTCAACCTCGGAGCCAATGGTCTCAACTTTCACATTTTTGCACTATATTTCTATCTGAATCTATCATTTCAGTCTTTCTTCTTACTATTGTCTTGTCACTATATGTAGACAGTCTCTAGTCCTAAATCCATTTCGTGACAGTCACCCTAAAACTTTCACTGTGTGGAGGAAAAATAACACATATAATATAATAAACAGAATCTATACTGGGTATAACTTACATTTAAACTTGCAAGCAGAGAGCTTTGCTTATCATTTAAACTTCCTGTGACGTAAGTTATATTAAAAAATCAGCAATCCTCATGAATTAGGAACACGTGCGTATTCCGTCACCATTCATGAGGCTCGATTCTAGAGTTTATACGTTAGTGTAGAAAAATACACTCGACTGAGTATTAGCGGTTAAATTAAATTCATAAATAGCTACAATTGCCGTTATAAGCTAGAAATTTTAATTTTATTCTGCTTTCCACTGAATGCTTCCCTAGAAAATATAATAGCCTACCACTTTATTTCTCTTCTGCGCTAAAGACATAGATTAAAATGAATTAAGCGATTAAACACTTTAACACTCACAAAATCTATATATCTATCATATTAATTACCTCAACCACAGAATTACAGGTAGTCGCACAACTTAAGAATAAAAATGCTGAAAATATTTCTGGAAGTCTAGAAGTTCGACAAATTGCCGAAACAAACTGAGATCTTCGCTAACAGCTATTCTGTTTACGAGCAACCTATCTACTGTGAGTCTATGAGCGAGAATGAAATTAAAGTTTCAAACTTGGCCAATATCTTTAAAATCGGACACAGGATCCTAATCTTATTTCGCCAAGCGGAATAGTCTCACCTGTCCGTATAACACCTTCGTCCGCTTATCGCGTGACGTAACAGCCATCAGTGGCCGAGGGCTTGCATGAGTTGCAAATCTCAGACCACCGTCTGCAGTGTGGAATGGATTTTCACGCTAGGCCGGGTTTTTCCTGACGAAAAACCTCATGCGTTTACTGAAATGTAGACTCTCTGTCTACTTTCCATGTCCCTCGGGTGAATTTTCACGCCCCAGGCCAGAGACCCTCAGACGAATGTCTAGCGAATGCTGTAAATTCACGCCTATCGTCCGACCAGCGCGACTGACATGTACGCAATACCACCCAGGTGCGATTCTCAGTTTTAGAGAAAGGAAAACAGGTAAAGTTTGCGAATTATATGAAAATAATATTCGCAAAAACGAATGGATGAAAAAATGTACAGGAAAAAGGAAATACAGAGATAATAAAAGAGAGAATTCGGGTGAAAGAATAGGAAGAAGATGTAGGAAATTAAATGAATATAAACCCTACGTGACAAGCAGACAGCGCTATAAGTGGGAAGATAACATCAAGAGATGGACGGGAAAGAGTCTATCAGAGTGTACCACCAAGACAAGAGACAGAAGACGTTGGAGATCCATTACAGCCAACCTCCGTTGTGGAGATGGCAACTGATGATGATGATGATGACAGCAGACACCATAAAGTTTGGAAGTGAGGAGGTGGCAACAGCACGACTATCCTAGAAGAAAATGCATATTTTGAACGCAGCCCCTTTGCCCCATTAAATTTATATATTTGGGTTCCTTAGGACTTGCTGACAAAGAATATGTTAAGTGTTACGCAAATAGTCTAGGAATTAACAAATTATAGCCAAAAGAAAAGAGTGAGGGTGTCAGACAACACCAAATAATAATCGCACAGTGGCATGTTTTGAAACCACTACTTTACGGGAAATGGGCCACCATGTAAAATCCTATTTGATTGGATAGAAGTAAATGTAAGGCTAAACACGATTAGTCGGGCTACAAATACTAATTCTTTGTTGTTAGGGAAACGTGAGTAGGAGTACTTTTTTGAAAAGCTGTGTAAACATGGCCCGATTGGTTAGACCCGCCAATATAGGCAATTAGGAGCGTCAGTTCAGTGCCACGTGTTAAAATAAACTTAC
Organism: Oreohelix idahoensis; assembly: GCA_024509875.1. Classification (NCBI taxonomy): domain Eukaryota; kingdom Metazoa; phylum Mollusca; class Gastropoda; order Stylommatophora; family Oreohelicidae; genus Oreohelix; species Oreohelix idahoensis. Next base: position 727,661 of record JAMPIV010014381.1, on the reverse strand, counting down.
TAAGAAACAGTGCGTTGAGAGCCAGATCATATTTTTCGAAATAAAAGTCTGGGACAGAGGCAGATCGGAATTTGTGCCATTATTCATCGCCAGTCAACGTATCTGTGTATTATTTCCATGAATTGTGGTAAGCTTGATATATTCAATATCTTTTTAATGAAAATTGAATGTAAATTGATAATTTATGTCTGTATATGTGTGTGGTTCAGTGGCAAACATGAGGCAAGGCCTAAATATTGCTCCAACCTGAACAGAAGGTGTCGGAGAAAAGTAAAACTGCATGGAATTGCCAAACAGTACACTGACACCTATCTTATTGACTAGATAGAACTAATGCTGGAATTGCAGAGGCGTAGTAACCATTAGGGAGGAGTATACTGGTGTAAATTGTTTAAGATGAAGATAGCAGTTGGCCTACCGCTCTGAACTCAGTGTTTGTTATGTATTGTGTTCAGTCTGGAAATAGATTATAAATTAGTTCTGAAATAGGAGGTACAACCTTCTTGTTTCAGGGACCGCGGTCCTAAGTTATTGAAGCAGCACCTGGTCTGAGTTTTGCTGAATCCAGAGGCTGACAGCATACTCGGTCCAGATAGTGACCAGTGAGGTGTCTCCAGAACAGAGGAAGCAATCGAGCAGAGGAGTCTTTTCCTGCCGCCATCACGAAAGATAAGCTTCTGTGGCCAGAGTAGCTCAACATTATGTGCCCCCTTGTAACTGTCTTTTTTTCTTGTTGAGGTGATCACTGGCCCAAGACAGTTTACATGTTGTTAGATGTGTAGTGCGAGCGTATGATGAGTTGAGTGTGGGTGCGAATGAAGACGCGAATGTGTTTAGGCTCGTATAGATGTAGATCCTGCAACCCATACTCTCACATGCAGTAATCAAGGATGCTTTGACACTGCAGGCATGTTTCAAGACATTTATTGACGGGAACACACATAATATCAACAGGAACAGTCAGTGTAACAAGGTCATGCTGACCTGACATCGATAGGTATACATTTGGCATTCAAAAAGGTAAACATCAGAATAGACGTGCATGGTCAATAGCAAAGTTCTTCAATAATGACAGTTCGTAGCGTCGCCCTTGGCGTCTCTGACTAAACGCGTCAGATGCCTTAGTTACCTTGACACACAGATGCAACTTGGCACTCCCTGCCAATTGCACATATCAGGCTGTAGTATAATAGCCGGAAGCACAGGCCTCGTCCTAACGTCGGCCGTGTACTTCTGTTAAATAGGTTATCACCAACCCTGCAGTAATACTTATTGTAGATAGAAGTTCCGCCAATCTGCGGCTCCCACAATATATCTTCGTCACTGGATTTCTGGACAATATAAGACTAACAGTCTTGGATGGCTACCTCGAGCACAAATATATAAGTTCTGAAATGGCGGATCAGTGAGCTGCTGTTCACCCTAGGTAATCCTTTACATGTTCTGCCACCGAAAAGCGTAATAATGCATAAAGGTCGGTATTACCTGGTAAATGAATCCTCAGAACTACACAAGGAATTCTGTCGTCATCCCGACGCACAGAGATTCACTGGGGAAAACTGCCATAGCAGTTACTTCGAAGATTCTCCCCGAAAAACAATGGACTCTTGGTCCCTTCAGAAAAACAGGACCTCCCGGCTTCCCGGAAGTATATCTCACTCCCGCTTAAAAAACCTTCCCATAGGCCCACGCCGAACTGTCAACCTCTGACCCTAAAGGTCAAACACAATGAATGAATAAACAAGGGAAGACAACCCCTAATCAACCTGACATCGCAGGTAAAGACACAATTATACTTATGATACAAACATAAGCAAATAACTTGACAGATGACTCCGTCGAAAATGACAGCAACATTACTACCACCCCCCTGTAAAAAAAAAATGCAATTTTTTTTTTTTTAATATGTTCATGAGCAAGATAGCACCAGTATCACTTCTGTGCTCATGCAAACAATGAACCTAATATCAGGTACAATAGAAGAGGGTACAAATCATCTCCCAACATAGGAGAAAATATTTCCTTTAAGCCAAACAAACTAAGGGATACCATTCAAGAAACCTAAGTTGCTGGCAATACCAATCATATATCAAACATTACTAAATAATATAATCATAGCAATATACAAATGTCAATGCTATTTTAGCAACATATCACTGATGGATGGACAAAATGAAATTTGTTAAATTATCTAAACATCATCCAAATACATTTGTATTACAACATATTATGATATTAAGGACAGACCTAAGTCTGAAAATATATCAGGAAAAACTAGGACACAAGATTTAACTGGAATCATGTGGGCATCTAGACAATATGTCCGCCATCACATTATCCGAACCACGGATAGCTCGCACCGTGAAATGGAAAGGCTGAAGAGCAATAGCATAACGAGTAGATCTCGAGCTCTTCAAATCCTTACTTTGCATAGCCGTAAGAGCTTTTTGGTCGGTTTCCATAAAGAAATGCGCGCCCAGAAGGAACCTTTGTAGCTTAAGAATGGACCAAACCATAGCTAACAATTCACGGTCCAAAACCGAGTAATTCCTTTCTGCCGCATTCAGCTTCCTAGAAATATACATTACAGGATGCAGAGTTCCTGAATATTCCTGCATTAGTGCCGCTCCAATGCCAGTGGAAGAGGCATCACTACGAAGGACAAAAGTCTTATCAATCGTCGGTAGTCTTAAGATAGGATGAGATGAGAACAAATTCTTAACCTGATCCAATGAAGATTGGCATTCTTGGGACCAACGCACCATATTAGGAGAACCTTTTTTCAATAACGTTGAAAGTGGTGCCATAATGGAGGACAGATTCTCAATGAATCTTCCATAGAATTGTATCAATCCCAAGAGACTACGCACTTGCTTTTTTGTCTTCGGAACCGAGATATTTAATATCTTTGAAATGTTTTGGTCCTCTGTCTTCAACAGACCATGACCAACTCGATGACCTAGGAAGGAAATTTCACTAAACCCAACAAAAGCTTTAGAGGGTTTAGCAGTCAAACTATGCTCACGTAGAGTAGATAGCAATTCCTTCAGACCCACATAGTGTTCTTCCCAAGTATCGCTGAAAAGACAGATGTCGTCTAAATATGCAATGACATCTGCACGATCTGATAGAATTCGTCGCATCATGCGCACGAAAGTCGCTGGGGCGTTCATAAGCCCGAAAGGCATAAAATTCCATTGAAACAGACCCCTAGGTGTCGAAAAAGCAGTGAGAGGTTTGGCGTGTTCCGTCAATGGGACTTGCCAATAACCTTTCGACAAGTCTAGTTTAGTAAAGAATTTAGCTTTAGAAAGTCTAATAAGTAGATCATCTAATAACGGCATAGGTTCAGCATCGAACTTCGTAACTTGATTTAATTTGCGATAATCAACGCAAAGACGTATGTTATTGTCTTTCTTTCGAACAATAACTATCGACGAAGAATAAGCTGAAGTGGATGGTTCAATTATTTGTAGTTGAATCATTTCATCCAATTCTTTCTCGACTTGTGCTTGAAAATGAATAGGTATTGGGTATGGTCTTACTCTGATCGGATTACGATCAGTAAGTATGATGTCATGTTCTATGACATCTGTGTGTCCAGGAATGTCGGTAAGGACATCCTGATATGATTGTAACGTAGAGGATACTTGACGCTGTTCCTCAAAAGACAAGTTAGAAGAGACTGTAACGTCTCTCCACGATTCCGTTGAAATAAGTGGAATCGTAGGAAGAGGTAAGTTCACGTCAGAAAAAATAGTTTCCTCATCCTGTATAACGGACAGGGATGAGATGTGACCATGTTGAACTGGAGAGTCGTCCGTCGCCTGGAAAATAGGCTGTAAATAGTCTGGACGTTCAATAAACTCTGTTAGCATATTTATATGGAAGGTTTTATGCCTTCCATCCACATCGACAATATAGTCGACATCAGAAATTTTCGAGACTATAGTGTATGGACCCTTCCAAGAAATGAGAAGTCTATTCTCTCTTGAGGGCAGTAAGACATATGCTTTGTCTCCAGGACAAAGTTGACGTAGGCGTCTTTTCTTATTAGCAAATCGCCTAGCTTTTTCTTTCGCAAATTCGGAAGATGAAGTTGCTAACCTGCACGATTCGATAATCTTTTCTCTAAGAGCTATAACATATTCATATGACGATTGTGTATCATCGTCAATATTATCGGAAGTTATCAAATCGTGTAACAAGGACATTGGCCCGCGCGGTTGCGCGCCAAAGACAAGTTCGAAAGGAGAAAACCCTGTATGCTCGTTGGGAACCTCTCTATAGGCAAAGAGGACTGCAGGTAAAACCCTGTCCCAATCTTCAGGATGATCCTCCGTTATCTTGCCAAGTAAGTTCTTTAGTGTCCTGTTAAGACGTTCTACCAATCCATTGGACATTGGATGATAAATACTACTGAGAGACCTTTTAATGTCTAGCGTAGCCATTACCTGAGACATAACGTCCGAAATTAACTGAGTGCCGTGATCCGACAGTATTTCTCCGGGGAATCCCAGACGAGAAAATACGAGCCAAAGAGCATCAGCGATATCGACAGTTGATATGCTCTTCAGAGGAATAGCCTCTGGCCAACGCGTGCACATGTCCACGCAAGTGAGGATAAATTGGTGTCCTCTGGCTGACTTAATTTTGAACGGACCAATGATGTCTATAGCCATTTTCTGAAACGGCCGAATCGGAATATCTGCAGCCTGAATAGGAGCAGCATGTCTCGGACCCCTAGACTTGACCTCTTGACAAATTTTGCAAGATCGGCAATAAATTCGGATGTCTTTATTCACGAATGGCCAAAAGAATGACGCAAGGACTCTAGTTTTAGTTCTGGAAAAACCCATGTGTCCCGCACACTGAGAATCGTGTGCATGCCGAAGAATTAAGGCTCTCATACACTTAGGCACAAGAATTTGCGAGTGCATAGACTTGTCCGAGTGTTGTACCATTCGTACCAATATACCATTCTTCATAGTGATATACGATTTGTGATTCGTATTTTGATTGGGATCCCCTTTCTTTGCAAGAAGGAAGTATTTCTTCAAAGAAGGATCCTCTTCTTGACGTTTAACAAACGAGTCATGGGAAATCACCAAGTGCTCGTCTTGGCTATCAACTTCATTACTATTATCAGATGAAGTTGGGGGATTAAGAGCTTGAGCTCTTGTCACCACTGCATTGACCGTTTGAATGTTTTTTTCTTCCCAACTAGAAATTTGTTGCGGGGTGCATTCCTTAACCCCATGAATACGACCGATTATAAGATCCGCAATAGGATTAGGAAGAAGACATGCATGGACATCTCCTGTGAAGAAAGGAGTGTCAATCCTAATAATAGCAGTAGGATAGCTTTCCATAGTACCACCAAATGTAACACATTTGATTGTTTTTCCCGTGGCACAGCAAGGATCTATCAGAGACTCCTTAACCCCGACGGTAGTACATCCCGAATCGAAAAGTACTGAGACTAGCCTATCATTTATTAGACCTTTATGTAAGATGAGAGATCCTCTCCCATCATGCGCAACTGTAGCAGGTAGAGCAGGAAGAGGGTGACCACAACTTAGCGTAGATACAGTTGATGAGTCAAACAATGTTAAGCATTGGGGGCATTCAGTTGCTCTCCCAAAATCGAAAGCACAACCAGTGATAGCCCTAGAGTTACCACTATCATTTACTGTATTACAGGCTCCATCAAACTCTTGTTGCGCAGAGTTTGCCTGTTGGTAAGGTCTTTTTTTGTTAAACCTAGGTCTACCTCGATTATCATTTCCCCTGTAATTATTTCGACTATCATTTCCCCTGTAATTGTTATCATATTGCCTATTGTAATCATCATTCCGGTTTGAATCCCGGTTTCTAAATTCACCATCGTCATAATCTTGACGTCGAGAATGATTACCTCGAAAATTTGAATAGTTATTATTTGGATAGCCTTTACGAAAGTGTCTCAAATTATTACCACTAAAATTACGAGAACTACCATCTTGTCTCCACTGCATAGACGAAGAACCATCATGTGTTGGATTACTCCGCTTCTGAGTGTAATTTTGATTACTTCCCCTATTCCAATTTTGTTGAGCACCCTGAAATTTTTTTCTGAAATTAGGGCCATATGGTGTTGCCGAAGCAGCTGGCAACCCTTCTTTCACTTTAGAATTGCTAACTGTAGCATGGGGATGTGCTGTGGCATACTGACAACAGTATTCCTCCATTTCTTTTAAGTTTTTAGGCTTACGCTCATGAAGGAATGCAAGAAAAGAATCATTAACAGATGACAAAAAACCTTATCTCGCAATAATAAGTCCATTAGACCTTCATATGTTTTCTCAATCTGAGACAACTCAACCCATCGTGTAAATGTACGACGTATCTTTGTAACAAAATCAGAGAAATCTACTCCATTTTCTGGCAACATTGTCCTAAAACGAAGACGATAGTCTTCTTGTTTTAATTGGTATTTCTTTAGTAATGCTGCCCTGACAACATCATAATTAGTCCTCTCATGTTCGTCTATTGTCATAAGAGTAGTCACTGTGTCACCTGTAAAAAATGGCATCAGTTGTTCAACATATTTTTCCTTTTTTATGTTATGCGTATCGCACAAAAATTGGAATCTATCTAGATAATCTGCTACGTCATCCTTTAAAGGATTGAAATGAGGCAATTTAATCCTACTAACAAACTCCTTTGTCGTACTCGAAGTTGTTTGCTGAGCACCCGTACTCGCCAATTTCAATTTCTCTAACTCCAAAATTGCGAGTTTTTCATCAAGTTCCATCTTCTGTTTTCTTTCCTCATGTTCCATTTTTCTAATTTCAGCCTCAGCAGCAGCTTGAAGTTTTTTTTTCCTCTGCAGCAGCTTGAAGTTTTTTTTCCTCTGCAGCAGCTTGAAGTTTTTTTGTCTTCCATTTCCATCTGGAATTTTCTTTCATCAGCTGCAGCTTGAGCTTTCCTCTCCTCAGCAGCAGCTTGAGCTTTTCTCTCCTCAGCCTCTCTTTGATACCTTCTTTCTTCAAGTTCTAATCTTCTATTCTCAGCTTCTAGCTTCTTTAGTTCAGCTTCTGCTTTCAATTTAATTTCCTCTTTTTGTTTCTTTTCTTCTGACTTTAATGCAATGGCGAATTGAGCAGATGAATATTCTTCCAATTCTTTACCAGACTTACCAAGGGTCAACCCTTGCTGGATGAAGAAATCCAATGTAGACATTCTGTCTAATGAGATCAGAAACCTGAAAAAAAATTAAATAAATTACCTTATCCCACTTCAATGGGAGACAAGTCTGAAATGCTAGACTTGTATACTCACTTCACTTTATTTTACTGTCTTAGTCTTAGACAAAGACTTTGTATGTTCCTCTTGTTTATAATGTACCCAAAAAATCACTTGAGTACCTGTGGGAAAAAAAAAATTCCCTTATATCCCACTCACTATGGGCACAAGTCTTTTTTATAAAGAACTTGAATATGTATTTCACCTTGTCTCAATCTTTGTAGATAACAAGTCTTTTATCAAAGAACTTGTATAAATATCTTATATAATATTATTTAACAAACTCTATATGAAGAGTCTACCTTATCAATAATATCAAAACATGACCAAGTATGTGTATGTAGACTGTGCATGACAGTAATGTAGTACAACCAAAAAAAAAAACAAAGACAAAAATACAAAACAATACAAATGGCAACACTGTTTTAACCAAAAATGTGTAGAGAAATACACAAGAAAGGAGAGACCTACAGAATACAAACAAAACAAATCGACAATCAAAACTGAAAAACAGACAAAATATTACAAAAACAACGTTAAGTACAATTACATCACAGCTAACATCAATAGCGACCAATTGTCACTAGCAAATTTCCAAATTAAGAAAATTTGCACCTACAGACCGCTTACAGTAAGCCTCGATCAAGTGGCATATTTACCGTAAGACCCACCAACCGAAAAACCCGCAGAAAAATACACAAAAACAGTAGAAGTGACATAAACATATAGCAATCAATTTCAATGTGTTGCAGAACAAGTTCAGTCACAGCTGAAACTAAAATAAATTTCTTGCTCCTTGCGAACACAGAAACGAAATGTCAAACGCGCACTGAACGTCAAATCCACTGTAACATAAAGTGGTATTCACGAACCAAAGTTACTATGACCTTCTCAAATTAGGGCTTGCACATTGAATGTTTACAATTTCACGTACTGTTTACAGACACTTGACCTCCAACAATGTAGCTTGAATACTCTGACCTAGAAAAGTCTGTTGTTGAATGAAACGTGTAACAACCCGCAGTACTGTTTACAATAGGAACCCGCCTTCTATGCAGTTATGGTCCACGTAGCAAATGCCTAGTAGTTCACTTCAGTACTTGTCTTGTTATGCTTTATGTAGCATTATAATATAAATGCTCGTACTGTTTATTTGTGTCAACCGTTGATGACCTATATCTGTCCTGTTGTAGCCAAAACTTGCAAGTGTAGAATTAGCGTTGTGTGTTACGGCTGTCCCGTGTGTAGCTTAGACCCACAGATCAGAAGTGTAATGTGTACTTGTCCTTCTTGTAACTTTCTCGACAAAACTGGAGACATCATACATGTAACAGCCAACCAGGAATGTAAATTTCTGGATCCATAAATGTCAACAATAATGTCAAATGCTCGCTCTGTTCTTTTTAAACCCACAGATCTGGTCCATCAGAAATGTAAGTTTCTAGGCCACATTGGCGACAAGAAATGTATCATAAGAGCCCACGTAACTGGTCCACCAGAAATGTAACTGTCTTTTTTTTTCTTGTTGAGGTGATCACTGGCCCAAGACAGTTTACATGTTGTTAGATGTGTAGTGCGAGCGTATGATGAGTTGAGTGTGGGTGCGAATGAAGACGCGAATGTGTTTAGGCTCGTATAGATGTAGATCCTGCAACCCATACTCTCACATGCAGTAATCAAGGATGCTTTGACACTGCAGGCATGTTTCAAGACATTTATTGACGGGAACACACATAATATCAACAGGAACAGTCAGTGTAACAAGGTCATGCTGACCTGACATCGATAGGTATACATTTGGCATTCAAAAAGGTAAACATCAGAATAGACGTGCATGGTCAATAGCAAAGTTCTTCAATAATGACAGTTCGTAGCGTCGCCCTTGGCGTCTCTGACTAAACGCGTCAGATGCCTTAGTTACCTTGACACACAGGTGCAACTTGGCACTCCCTGCCAATTGCACATATCAGGCTGTAGTATAATAGCCGGAAGCACAGGCCTCGTCCTAACGTCGGCCGTGTACTTCTGTTAAATAGGTTATCACCAACCCTGCAGTAATACTTATTGTAGATAGAAGTTCCGCCAATCTGCGGCTCCCACAATATATCTTCGTCACTGGATTTCTGGACAATATAAGACTAACAGTCTTGGATGGCTACCTCGAGCACAAATATATAAGTTCTGAAATGGCGGATCAGTGAGCTGCTGTTCACCCTAGGTAATCCTTTACATGTTCTGCCACCGAAAAGCGTAATAATGCATAAAGGTCGGTATTACCTGGTAAATGAATCCTCAGAACTACACAAGGAATTCTGTCGTCATCCCGACGCACAGAGATTCACTGGGGAAAACTGCCATAGCAGTTACTTCGAAGATTCTCCCCGAAAAACAATGGACTCTTGGTCCCTTCAGAAAAACAGGACCTCCCGGCTTCCCGGAAGTATATCTCACTCCCGCTTAAAAAACCTTCCCATAGGCCCACGCCGAACTGCCAACCTCTGACCCTAAAGGTCAAACACAATGAATGAATAAACAAGGGAAGACAACCCCTAATCAACCTGACATCGCAGGTAAAGACACAATTATACTTATGATACAAACATAAGCAAATAACTTGACAGATGACTCCGTCGAAAATGACAGCAACACCCCTCTAAAATTGACATTTTATTAAACACAGAGGGACAATTAATTGGTGCAAATGACAGGAACTGTGAACTTATCCCAATACTATTTCCAAGATAATCAAACACTTGAAGTCATGATGAAAAACAACAACCAAGCTTGAACCCAACCAGTATTACCTCATATTACTACTGCACAAATTACACACATAGAATAATAATAATAAAATATGTCAATACAAAGTTCATATATATAAACTGTGTACATACTACTTGTAATTACATTTGATTGTGATTCCTGGTTCACTGTGTAGTTGAATCAGGATATCCATTATTGACAAGAATTAATACATATATTTTTAAAAAAAACTTAAACACTTGACTCATTTAAGATAGTCTTATAGAGTGTTATATGTGTGTGAGTGTCACAGTGTTGTAAAGTGTTGTGGAATAAAATAAATTGTTTATCTGTCTGTTGTTGTTGTGACTTACACTTCATCATTTTCATAACCCTAGACATTTAACGTAGTCATCACAATATTCCAGAATAATTCTGACTGAGGTATAAATGTGGTAGCAAGTAAGGTCATCTGGAATACACCACACTTATTAGATACAGATACCTTCACAACTGATCTCAGTCAGTACACTAAGTCCCCTATAAATATTTATAACATCCCACTTTACCACAATATTTAGAGTAAAAATTTTGGTGAAAATAAAATTAAAATTTGTAGGTTATGCACACGGGCCCCCGAGATCCATTCATGGGCCCACAGTGGGTACGTGGACTACAGGTTACCAAACCCTGCTCTATATTATTACCTTGTTGGCATTCTGCACAGTAAGTCTCTTCTATTCTAAAATAGCCCGTTCCTGGTTGTAGTCAAAGTAGTATCTTACTGCTGGGAATTTTTAGTTCCATGGATAAGTAAGGTAAGGGATCCCGTTACACGCCCATTGAGGCATATTGGGAATATGGTGTTAGGCCCATATTATCTTGACCGTCGGCACACGAGGGGTGATGTGGTCGGCATCACGCCGGCCGCCTTAACCTTCCCAGAGTATCTCTGGTACCCATTTGGGGCTGGGTCGACCCAGGAGCCGTTTGTGGCCTAAACATTTTTCCGCCTCATCTGGGGATCGAACCATAGACCACTGCGCTAGGAAGCCAGTGCACTAACCACTATGCTACCGCGGCTCCTGGATAAGTGACTAAGTCTATTAATGTCTGGGTCGTTCACGATTCCTAAATTCCGTAGTTGTTATGGTATGTGAAAAATGACCATGACCAACGAAGCACTTTTTTGGGTGCTAAATTAGCTGTGTGTCCTTTCACGATTTACTTTCGCAGCAAGGCGATTGGGCCGTTTGAATGGTTCCTGGTTCGATTCCAGGATTCTTATGTTTCTGTCGTCTTTTGTCTAACGAGTGTCAGCTATTTACCTTAATTTGTTTATTCATTTATTTAGATACACGCCCTCAACAACCCCTATATGCATGTCTGCCTTCTGTCCCATTCATCAGTTACTATTCTTTTTATTACGCCTTTGATCCGTGTTATTGACAACCCCACATTTATATTAATTTTTTTGTTAATTAGATCTGCTTTTGGCTACTTTATCTTCAGTGTCGTGAAATATGAAGGGTTTTCAATGCGGAGAGCATTTCTTTTATCTGTAGTCATTGTGCTCCCACAATACTTACTGGGACACATATAGTACTGGGTACATTGGACAATTTTATATTATGCGATCAATGAGGATTTTGCATCTTTAAACGGAATATTTATTGCTCTTGGTGCAAAAACTAATAGTTAAAATTTTTTTTTTGCCGCGGATGAACTTTATTTTAGGTAATATTTATAACGGGAAAATCTGCAAGATGATGTCAAAATCTAAGGAAACGGGAATATCCTTTTTTTTCATAGGTGGCAATTAAGAAAATCGTAGGAGATTTTGTTTCGTTTCATGTTTCAGATAAAAGGAATATTTTTTAAGCTGTCCAATGTCACCAAGAGCTGACGCTCAGTGACAGTGGATCAAAGAAGAAGAAGCTGTCCAGTATTTTCTCAATATATTGACCCAGAAGGGGTATTTAAAAAAAAAAAAAATCTCTATTCATCAATATTATAACTAACACATAACTAATTCTCCAGATCTAAAGGTCTTTTATATTTGGACATGCGCCCTAATATAACCGGCTGTTTTGAACGGGACGCGCCTCACCAAAACGAGGCAAAATTTTATTAAAAATATATATATATATATATATATATATATATATATATATATATATATATATATATATATATATATATATATATATATATATATATATATATATATATATATATATATTCATCATTATTGCTTGTCGTAGGAATACTATTTTCTAATCTTGTAGAAGCGGCCCTCGGGATTTTTCAAGGTGGTGCGAGATCTTTGTTTCCTCCCCTTTTCCCCCTGTACTGTATTGTTCTCTTATGGGGGTCAGTTTCATAATAGTGAGTTGAATCGCGCTATAGTTTCCTCATGGTGTAGAAACATGGACAATGAACAAGCTTTTGGAAGAAAAAAATTGAGGTTCTCGGGACGTGGATATATATAATACAGGGGCACGTCTCAAGAAAACAAGTTAAGAGGCCCTAGAAAAGGTTCTTCAAGTATCATGCCTAGTGGCGTCGGAGATCATGTCTCTCCACAAATTACTGTCTCCAGTACAAGTGATCAATTCTGCTGTTGACTTTTTTCCATGCCACGGTCTCAGACTGTCCAGTATTTGCTGTCTTTGTCTTTTATCTCTTTTTCTTTCAATCCTACATGTTTTTACTATATATTCCCGCTTTCCTCTTCTCATACCATGCCCAAAATAGTGGATTGCTTCTTTCTAACTTGTGAAATAAGTTTCCTTTGCTCATTGGTCTCTTTCAGGACATCCTCATTACTTTTTTGGCTGTCCATGATATTTATATCATTCTTCTGTAAAACCAAATCTCTGTGGCCTCTAGTGCCTTCCTTACTTGTTTATTAATGGTTCATGATTCACTCCCATATGCCTACCTGTCAACCTGTACGAATTTTTCGTACAATGTACGGATTTTTGATACTTTTAGCAGTGTACGGCCGTACAGACTCATTGTACGGATTTTTCCTCCCCTCCTCTGCCCCCCCCCCCCCCACACATTTTTTTTAAATTCTAAAAATATTTTCTAGCCCAGGTTTTTTTTTTTAACCAATTGTTTTTATTTTTAATTCCGAGAATCTCGGCGTCCTTTTTAAACTGAGGTCTTTCCCAGCAACCAATCAAATCCTTTTATACCCAACAATTTGGCAAAAACTTTGAATTCGGCCTCAAACGCTTTCGGTTTTCAGCGTGACATGATGTATTTTAAAAGTTACCTGTTATCAACGACCACGCTTGCTTGCCACCACACTTCGATGCCATTTTGTTTAAAAAAGCCTAAGTACTTATAACTTGGTTAAATATTGGTGTTGTTTTGCTTTGTTGCAATTTAATCGCTGTCTTAATCTTTCCAGTTATATCTTGCCCTTCAATTTATTTCCGATAAATTGTCATAATATTCTGTGTAGGCCCAACATAACTAGGAAAAAAAAAGTTTGTTTGCGTTGAGTAGGCCTACTTTATTCCAGCGCTCGAGATTCGCTGCTTTATTTTTTAATAAATTATAGAATGCTGCTTTTGCCTGAGCTATTCTGGTCTTCACTTCTGAGATGCATCTTCCATCCTTTGTTATTAATGCACTCAGGTATTTGAATTTATTGACCTGTTTTAAAACTGTTCAATTTACTTTGATACTGCATTCTGGGGAAGCCATTTTCTTTGAGATGACCATTACTTCTGTCTTTTTGCTAAGTCTTAAAGGACACAGTGGTTTTTCAATGTTTGATGCACGGAATTTTTAGTCACATTGACTTTTCATATAGTGTTAGAGTTTAAGGGTTGGTTCTTTCCAATTTTGTTGTTGTTGAAAAAATGGCAGTGTAATACAGGATTTTGAAAGAGGAGAAATAAATATACAATTGGGACAGATACAAAGAAAATGTTAGTTCAAATATACCATCTTGAAAACCTGTCACCCGTCTTGAGAACCTAAGAAAATCGGCCCTGAATACTGGCATATCGTCCTTTAAGAGTTAAGGCTGAGGTCTTTATTTTCACTTTCTATCACTATTGTATCAACCATTTCCTGCAGCCCCTTTTCACTTTTTGCTATAAAGACTATCAACAGCGTTATCTCAAGTTGTTTATATTATGTCCGCCAAATGATATTCCTGTCATGTCCTCTAGAGATCTCATTACATTTTCACTGTACAGATTGAATAGATCCGGTGACAGCACACATCCCTGCCTGACACCCTTTTTTATTTGCTGAATCGTTCCTATTTGGCTGCTAATTCTTACAGCTGCTGTTTGTTGCTAGTACATGTTCTTTATTATCCTCAAGTCTTTACCATCAATGTTGATGCTTTCTAACATTTTGATAATTTCCTCATGTTTCACTTTGTTGAAGCCTTAGTGTAATCTATAAAGCATAAGTACAGATCTGTTTTTACATCTATGGCTCTTTCTATTAATGTTCTTATAATATACATATAGCATTGTTTATGCCTTTACTTTCTACAAATCCACACTGTTCATCAGATTTCTTGTTTAATTTTATTTCTCTCTTCACATGATAATTTCTAATAATATTTTGATCACACCTCATAAGACTAATGGTGCAATGTTCTTCACATTCCATGGCTTCAGGTTTCTTTGGCAATGCCACGAATATGGATTTTAGCAGATCATCAGGTATTTGACCACTGTTGTATCATGTTCTCATGACCAGTTAACAATGCTCCTTTTGATTTCAAACAGCCAGTGACTGTTTGTGTCCTTCTGCCTGTTAACTCAGTTATTTGCTTGTACATAGATTTTGTGTCTTTTCTGTGCTGCACTTCAAGCTCTCTGCACTTCTAGTTTAGCAATGCTTCTTTTGCTGTTTTACATTTGTTTACTATTTCCTTATTTAGTCTGTCATATTTTTTGTTGTCTTGCTTCTTCTTCCTTCTTGCATCCATCCGTTTAAAAATTTCATCTGTCATTCACTTCTTCTTTGCAGTTCTTTACTTCTGGTACAATTTCTTTTGATGTTTTGATTCCTTTAGTATTTTCCACTGTTCATCTATACTCAGTATTTTTTCTATTGCGTTGTACCTATTCTGTATTGTAATGTTGTATCTTTCACTCATTTCCTTATCTGATTTAAGTAAAGCTAAGTTTAACTTGATGTTGTTTGAAGCTCGCTTTACTTTCTTCAATTTTATTCTAAGTTTTCCTATTACTGGTACATGGTCGCTTTTGCAGTCTGCTCCTGGCCTAGTTTTCACAAATTTCAAACTGTTTCTAGAAAAGCTAGGAATGAAAAAAAGAGTTAATGAAGGAGATCAAAGTTAGGCGGCTAAAATATTTTGGCTATATATAAAAAGACAGCACCTAGCAGAAGACCACAATAGAGGGAAGAGTTGAAGCGTTGTCACACGCTTCTTTTTATGTTTATATATAGTGAATAATTCTTTACCTTTACTCTGACATAAATGTCCATGTTTGAGCAAAATATGGATAAGCATAATTTCAGATAAGTAAAAGGACTTTAGATGGTTCCACTGGCTTCTAATTATCCGGACTGCACTGAAGTGAGGTCATAATTAAGGTATACTGTGCAAGTCCATATGATATGTTCCGTTGCCGATACCAGAATGTAGCACCATTCTTCTGTCCAATTATTGTACAGTAAAGTAATATCACCAAATATTGTGTATGTTTTCTTTTATCCTAAAATGGTAGTCTCATCATGACGTAAAACGACAAAAAGGGGATGTTTGGGTTGATATTTAATTGACTCTTTATTTGTCATAAGTAATATGTATTGTTTGAACACCATTAGACATTCACTTTTCTGCAATATCCCAACTAATAATTATATATTTATTTTCATCCTTGTTAAATACTGTTACACTATATTGAGCAGTTCTCTAGATTTGTCTGTTCTTATTAAACCTGTTCTATATTTATGGGTGAATTTGAAGCCTGCAAATAATCTAATTCTGTACTGAGATTCTCTGTTGATCATACCTCTTACATTTTAATAAGAAATGCTATATATTAATGCCTTGAGGACAATCTGCACAGTAAGGTTCTTCTATTCTACCCAGTTCCCAATTGTTGTCTGAGAAGTTTCTTGTTAATGGAAATTTTCAATTCACTAGATTTCTGAAATTTTTTTGTTGGAGCCTTGAACAGCTTAAATGCATGTCTTCCTTTCGGATCTTAGAAGCAGTAATGGAAACCAAGTGAATGCACAGCAGATTCTTGCTCACTTAAATATGTATGGAAATGAAAAGACAGATACATTTCTTTGTTTACTCTCATATTACTTCATCTCGCTCTCTCTCATAAAGTTGGCAGACTTTCTCAGGCATCTTTTATCACCATACAGTTTTTCCATCAATGTGATTGGTGAAGGCTATGCTGGGGATCCTCTCGTTCTCAAAAGTCTTGGAGGACATGTTCTACTGTTTGCTTGTCTTCCTTACTGTTAGCTTGTCTTCCCCACTGTTTGCTTGCCTTCCCCACTGTTAGCTTGCCTTCCCCACTGTGTGCTTGCCTTCCCCACTGTTTGCTTGTCTTCCCCACTGTTAGCTTGTCTTCCTCACTGTTTGCTTGTCTTCCCCACTGTTTGCTTGTCTTGCCCATACTGACATACGCCAGTCTTCCTAATTTTGAATTTATTGACATTTGATACTTGAGTCAGCAGGGGTCAGTTCCCAGCCTGAAAATTATCACCTGATCTCTTCTTAGCAAGCATGTGGCTCTGGGTCTTCTCTGTGTCATTTTTCTTTGAACTATTTTTGATTATTACTTTTCTCTTCATATGATGGTCTATTCTCGGTTTGAATTTACAAGGTCACCAATATGGAGCTGATGACATGAACCAGACAAATGTCAGTAAAACAAGAGATTAGAAGAAGATGCTGGAGATGGATAGAGCACACACTGAAGAAACCTGCTGATAGAGTTATCAGGCATTCCTTGTTCCAGAATCCCCAGGGTAAGAGAGGCAGGGGTAGACAGAAAAACACACGGAGAAGAGAACTAGAAGCATAATTGAGAATGATGAGAAAGAGATGGGATAACCTTGAGCTGATGGCACGTGACAGGAGGACTTGGCATACGTTAATTGAGGACTTATGCTTCTTGGGGAGCTGAAGGGTAATGAATGATTGAAGGTATGCATAACTTCCATGGTTTATTTACATTTTTCTGTTTCAAAAATTTTCCTTAGAGATAAACCATCTTTAGATCCTTCTAAGTGTTAGTTAGTTAATGGTGAATCATTACAATGTATAATTTTTTGATCTTGTACTCTCCATTCTGCTGTGATGCTGTCTTTTATGAGTGTATGTCATCTTAGTACTGTTTTCAAAAACTAGTAAGAACTTTAGAGAGATTGAGGCTGTGAGTTACAAAACAGATATAGTGACAAAAAGTCACAAAAATGAGGAATTAGTGTCACCCATTTTTGTTAATTAATTTTTCACATTCTGAAAAAATCATTTTAAAATGATTGGTAAGACTAAAAACATGAATGACTGAGCCTTATTAATATTTTCAGTGAAGATTTTAATAACACAGAAAGGGTTACAATTTGTTTACACCACAATTAGCATTAAAAATGTATAAAGTTCCAATTTTACACGTAGAAACAATTAAAGCATAAAAAGGTAAAAGAAGCAGCACACAAAATTTGCACACTAATTTATCACCATCTTTCATTTTGTTGTTGGTGTGTTTTTTAAAAAGAGTTGGTAAACAATCCTTATTCACACATTTCAGTTTGAAGATATCTGTGAAAACATTGTTGTGTAACAGATAAAATTTGTCTAAACTCATCAGATGATTTTACAAAGTTAAAATGCTCGAAATATGTAAACTCATCAGAGGGTTTAAAAAAAAGTTTAACAACTCAAAATATGTATTGTAAACTCATGAGATGGTTTTACAAATAAAAGGTACACAGCTCAAAATATATATAACTCATCAGATGGTCTTCCAAACAACTTTACAAATGCTTGAAATATGTAAACTCATCAGGTTTTAGAGGATTCAAAAGAATTCACGCTGCTCTCAAGCAAACTCCAGGATTAGATTAACTTTTTCAAAAATTGTACCTGTATCAATTTTTACTCCTGTAATAGGGTGGGTGAAGATGTGTTGAGATATTTGATCTACGTTATTTGTAAAAGGTGATCACAATTTTTTTTTTTGGCATTTTAATGGAATCCCAAAGTGTTCATCTATTCTGACACCTTGCCTATTTGTTTTATACAGGAATGGTAGATTTGTACCACTTCTCCATATTGCAGCTTCATCTGCAAACTGAGATAAACTAATTTTTAGGTCTTTAAACTCTTCTCCGAGGTCATTCATAATTGTAAAAATCGTAGGTGAGATCACAAAACCTTGGGGAGTTCCATTTTGTTGTTCAAATAAATCTGATCTTTCATTATTTATTTGTACTGTAAAATATCTCTCTGGTAAGAAGTTGTCTTAACTGATTCCGTACGTAATTATTTTCAGCTCTGGACGGAATTATTTTTAAGCCCCAAAAATTTACACATACATAATTTACGTTTACTGACAATGTGTGTCTAATCATGAGTTAAGTATAACATATTATATATCAAATTAAAGTACATTGGATGAACAATATAAATCCATATGCCTTTTTAGCTAATTTTATGTTATGTTTATGTTATAATAGATAACATGTACACGGAAAAAAGATAACTTGAAATTTTGAACAAAAATTTTCGACTTACGTAAGGCTTGTAACATAAATTGTTATCACAATACAGTTTCACTGCTCTCTTTGTGCAGGTAATCCATTTAGAAACACAGAAAAAGTAAGAAAGTTATGGTTGATCACACAGTTTGTTCACTGTTCACATATTAGTAACATATCATGTGTGTTTTTCGGCCATTATGGCGATACGACAAAACACGATTAAAGATGAAGATAAATGTGAAAAAATCCGTTCAAACGCAAATAAAAGACGTTGAAGCTTGTTGAAATTTGCCCAGTTTTGTGTTTACTTCCGTTCGAGATAAATTCCGGGCAGTATAAAATATCAGAATAGAAAGAAACAATGAAATAATTCAGCGTCTTTTAAAAGATCTTACGTCTACAGCGTTCGGCCTTTGCATCTATTATTAGATCTTGCGTACGGAATCAGTTAATGTCCTGCCTACTAGGCCTGTTTTCTTAATCATGTATAGGGCACCTTCTCTTCAGTATTCATCATAAGCTCGTGCCACATCTAAGAAAATTGCTACTGTCTTTTCATTCTTTTAAAATCCTATTTTAACTTCATGTATTAGTTTAAGTTGTTGATCTACCATGCTTCTAAATCCTGCCTGATTTGGGCTATATAAGTTCTTTTCTAAATGAAATTTTATTCTGTTGTTAACAATGGTTTCCAAAATTTTTCCTAGGTGTGATGTTAGTGATAGTGGTCTGTATGAGCTCACTTCATCCACTTCCTTATCTGGTTTTAGTATAGGGATTACCCACTGCTACCTTCCATGCTTGTGGTCTCTTTTCTGTGTGCCAGATTTTGTTGAAAAGGGGTGAGATGATTCTGTGTGTAGAGTGTAGGATTTTTTTGAGAATTTCATAGCTTAGAATGTCTTGCCCTGAGGTGGTGTTGAATTTGCCTGCGACTGCTCTTTTTATCTCCTCTATTGTGATATCTGCACTAAGGTAGTTTGCTTCTTGTATATCATCTTTACTTTACTGTTGTAATTCCCTTAATAACATTTTTTGCCTATTTATTTCTACCTGACCTAGATTGTCTTCTGCACTAACTTGATAGAAATATTTAGCAAATACATCTGCTTCTTGTTTGTCCATTGCAGCTCTGGTATTTTAATTGTTGGAATTATATCTTTTTTTTTTTTTTTTGAGTTTCCCCCTTTAATTGCTTTCAATTTTCTCCATACCTCCCCTATTTGTGTTTTGCTGTTTAAAGTTTGGCAGAATGTTTCCCAGTTAATTCTTTAGCCTTTAGAACTGTTTTATTAGCTTCATTTCTTTCCTTCTTTAAGTAGAGTAGTCTTCAGTTTTTTTGTTTCCTATAATCTATAAACGTCCTTTTCCACAACTTCTGTTTCTCAGTGCATTTTCCTGTCCACCATGGAACGAGGGTTTTAATCAGTTTTTTTCCCCCACGTAATTATTGGTTTGTGCTGATTTTAGGTATTTCAGCATGTTTATGTTTGGTATATTTTTTATGGCTATTTAAAAAATTTCATTTGTAAGTTTATCTGCGAATATATCTACATTGTCAATTTCTATTTCTAGTATGTTAACTTGATTTAGCTCTGTTTGGAAGTTTTCCCAGTTTGCTTTTTTTGAAAGTGAAGGAAGGTTTGGGATTTCCTGGATTAGGACTACTTAGGTGTTCATGTATGCAGTGATGATGTAAACCCAAGACATGGAGAATGGCGCTTTTCTGGCCCATCACATTCCTATGAACTTAGAAGATTAGTTCTCACTTTCTTTTCCATCCTGTTGCCATACTTCAAGTCTTTGAAGAAGATCTCATGGTCATAACACGAGACATTTCTTTGTCCTTTATCCAAGTAAGACTTCCATGCTATCTATTTTCTTTCACCTCAAACCTTCAAACGTTCTTACTCCAGTCCTCCTCCTCCTCGTCTTGTGAAATTACACTAACAATGTTTTATGTAAATCAATCAATCAATATCCTCTTGGTCCCTGAGTAGCACAGGCCTTCAACAAACACGGGCCACGTCTGCCTGGCCTGTGCCATCCGCTCAAAGTCTTTCCTTGTCTTCCTCATCATTGTCATTTCTGTCTCCAGTTATCTTCTCCATGTGTTCTTCCGTCTGCCGCTACTTCTCTTCCATGGGGGATTCCAGAACAAGAACTGCCAGGTAAAGCTATCAACAGGTTTCCACAATGTGAAATGTTTCATGTGGTAAATAGATAATTATGTGATATTTTACAATATGTAAATATTTTAAAACTATATAGATTACACTTTTATATAACAGTACGCTAGTAATTATTACTATTATTTAATAGCATAAAAACGTTTTAATAGTATTACAAGATCAAATAAATATAATTTTTTTTTTTATTACTGTGACCCCATCTGCTGAAACAGAACATGATAAAAATTTGCCTTTCAGTAATTCACAGAAAGAAGGGTACAAAGTGCAAATACTAAAATCATGAGAATGTCCGAATACAGTGATGTAAAATAACTCTGAATTAGTAAAAATAGTGCAACTGCCCGATTGGTAGTACTGATGCTAATTAAAAAAAACAAACCCCCCAAAAAAAACAAACAAACAAAATGTAGCCTTTAGAAATTTAAACCTTTAGCACGCAGTCGGCGCATTATTGCGACAGAGGTACGCTATGTTCTGCCAACTGCAGGCACATTATTGCGACTTTCGGATATCTTCGTTTTCTAGCATTATAATTTGTGTACACGTGATATCACCCCCGGATGTTAAGTTTTAATCTTATTTGGGAGAAAGTTAGCTTCCGTTTCCAATCTTTATTTAGTGATGGGTGTATTCACGTTTATTCTCTGTGAATTTTTAAAATCGAAATCAATCGGCATCGAACACGCGGCCATTTTCGCTCAAATTTTAATGGATTCTAACTCCGATGCGATGACGAGATTTTTGTCTTTATTAGCGCTGATATCGGTTCTCAGAATATGGATGATGGCAGAGATGGGAACGATAGTAGAATGTCATTGCTAGTATGTCTAATTTTAGAGTTTAGGTTTATGGGAAAGGTTTAGGGTTACGGCCGAATGTCACTGCTGACGAGGGCGTTTGTTGCTTTGCTACTGATGATGGGTGTAACAAAAAGATCGTCATTTGATTTGTATTGGTCAAATGACTTTCATTGAGATGCAAGAGATAAGGACTCTTCGTTTGTTGGTTTTTTTTTTTTTAATTAAAAAAAAATAATTTTTTTTTAATTTTTTTTTTCCATTGTTTTTCATCTTTCCATTCCTCTCACATCTAACATGTATACAAACAAATTTTATATCTTCAGATTCATCATTCATTTATTTATATAAATTCCAAAAGTGATAGCAATTTACCAAGAAACACAGAAACTATAGACGTTACAAGTCACCCACTATAAAAACGGGGCGTTGTGAAAAAGAATGCAGCTGCAGGCGCAAATTTCCGTCAAAGAATGCAGCGTGCTAAAGGTTTAAAAAACTGTTTACTCTGACCAAACACATTGTTTTGTAGTTTAAACAATTATGCTTATATATTTCAATAGGTGAATTAATCTCGCTGAATTAAATTAGACACAAGTATACTTTTTCTAAGCTCCCACTTTTCTCTCCACGCTATTCAGCATGGTAATTCTACTGTCAGAAACACAATGATCATAAATCAATAACTCTGGTGTATCTGTAGTAAAAATGGTCTGCCATCTTCCAGATAACCCCTGAGTTATTTCACTCTTCAGCTCTTGAAAGAAGTATTTTCACCATTTACTGTATAGACCACACCACAAAGTCTTTAATATTTAGACACATGTCCTAGTTTATTCGATGAACCTTGTGTCTAGGTTGATCAGAGTATTATGCGTTGTCAAAAATGAATTAAAGCATATTTAAAAAAAAAAAAACCAACTACTGCTATGTGGTTATCATTCACATCATATATTTGTAAATATGAACTAAAAATCACAAAGCTTATGCATCATTTCAGCAGATGGGGTCACATGTTTGTAGAAATACCAAATACACTAGTCTGGCCAAAAATCATGACACTTATCTTTACAAGGTGTTTTACAGGATTATTTTCCATCTTGTCCTATTTTAACTTTTCAAGAAAGATTCCTTCAATTCCTGCACTTCAATATCATCCGAGAGGTTTGTTTCAGTATACCAAGGAGACAACTGGGATGAAACATTTTTATCAGATTGTTGTCCGGAACGCATATGTGACATATTAATTTGGCTACTGGATACAGCAGCCTGACCTGTACTGAGGGTTATAGTATCTGCTTCAGCATTGTTTATTGTGGCCAGAAATGATTCATCATTAACATTCAAATAATTTGGCTGAACCGGGTCACAAAACAGATTTTTAGAAAAAGAAAAATCATATGTTAATAATGACTGAGAACTAGTTCCTTTATTAGTGAAAAAGTTAGAACCCGATGGCACAAACGAGGTTCCTGGCAATTCTTTACTGGAATTTCCTAGCTGCATCCCTACTTCCTGTACAATCGGCGTCGGCTCCTGCTGTTGATGCTTGACTTGCTGGCCATTACTATTCACAAAGATGTAATTACCAACATTATCCTGCATCTTCTTTTTAATATTTTCTGGCAAATTCAGTTCCATTTGGGGCCCATGAACATCCACATCATGATGATAATTCAAGCAAGTCTCTATGGAAAGATAAAGAACATACTAACAAACAAGTCTGTAACAATGAAAGTGGGGAAGTGAATCAGGCAGTGTGATTCAGAACCAACATTAATGTTCATTGTGCATGGCCAGTGAGTAAGTGAGAGAAATGTGATTCTGAGATAAAGCTACACACACCATAGACAACAATGACATCACATGAGAACCAAGCTAATAAAGTAAAGAGAAGAGTGACAAAATTTACTGGCCATACACCTAATAAGAAAAGAAAGGTAAGTATAAGTCTGGTGACAAAAGGTAAGTATAAGTCTGGTGACAAAAGAAAAGACTGATAGCAAAAATAACACAGGAAGACAGAAAAGAAAAAAACTGGGAGACGGGATATAACAGGAAAACAGCAAACATCAGAAATACTGAATCTCACTTTTTTTTTTTAAATTAAAGAAAAAAATTGATTGTGGATTAAACTGACCATCAAAATTACTAGACATTAACACATATAATTTCTAGATCTAAATCTTGATGAATAATAGCATTTTTCATGATAATGAGATTGTGCACTTTAATTCTCAATTTATCTGTGTCTCCAACCATACCTTGATGAACAACAGCATCTTTCATAATACTGAGATATGCACTTAATTAGCACTCTCAAAGCATTTTTGGAAAATTTATTTCAAATTAGTAATTCAATCATTCAATAACCTTTAGTTTCCAAAAGAGCATAGGCCTTCAACAAACACATTTAAAGTTCTCCTGTCGCGTTCAATCAGCTCAAGTTCTTTCCACGTCTACCTCATCATTTTCACTTCTGTCTCCAGTTCTCTTTTCCATGTGTTTTTTGGTCGATCTCTGCCTCTTTTACCCTGGGGGTTCCAGAACAAGGACTTCCTTGTAATGCTATCAGCAGGTTTCCTCAAAGTGTGTCCTATCCATCGCCAGCCTCTTCTTCTCACTTCTTGTTCCACTGGCACTTGTCTGGTTCTTGTCATCAGTTCCACATTTGTGACACTGTCATACTATTTCAATCTTTCTATTCTATGCAAGCATCCATTTATGAAAGTCTAGAGCTTTTTGGATTTTGTTTTTGTTGTTCTCCATGTTTCATAGCCATACAATAGGACTGACATGACATTTGAGTTGATGATTATTATTTTTTTGTGTTGGCCCGATTTGTCTTGGTCTCCATATATTTCCCAAATGCTTTTTTGTATTCGTATTTTGATATCACTGTCTGTGCCTCCAACTTTGTCTATGTGTATGATTCTACATCTTGTGGTGGTGTTTCTTCAAATTCAACCTTGTTACCATTTCCTGCATTTATTTGCAATTAGTGCAGTTAAATAACCCTGGATGAGTAGAATAAAACACTTTTTGAATTTTTATAACTGGCTCATAAACAAAAGAATTGTTAACATTTTTGTGTTAAAAAAACTTGATCAGAAAGAGAAATCTATTATTATATTTTTAAATACCTTAAATGGCACTAAAATTTCAAAGATCTTTAAAAAATCATAAAATATCTAAACAAAAACTGGCACATTTATGTATTCTGAGGTTAGAAATCAGTCTGTTTACTCAAAATTGCAACACTGTTCATAATTAATGGCCAATTAGCACAATCTATTCACATAGTTTAAATATATACAACTTATTCAAATAAAGCACTTATTTAAGGTGTGGGCAATGTTTAACTTTATTTGCTTGTATGAAACACACTTGTTTTTTTTTTTGTGTGCTTCCGTTGTTTTTTTGTGTTGAAGGTGTCATTATCTTAAAAATTTACATCATATTTTGTGTTAAAGGCGTCAATATCTTAAAAATTCTTCTTCTTCTTCTTTGATCCTTAGCCGCCGACTGTCAAAGCAGTCAGTGGCCATCACGCCTAGTGGCGTCTTGTAGGGCAACAACAAATTGATTCCACTTTGCATGGTTGGCGGCCATCTTTCGTACAGTGCCCCAACTCTGGTTCATTATTTGCATCTCAGCCTCCACCAGGTTGTTTTTGGTCAGCCTCTCTTTCGTTTTCCTTCAGGGGTCCAAAGCATAGCTGTTCTTGTGATCGCATTGGGGTCTCTTCTGAGTACATGGCCAACCCAGCTCCAGCCTCTGCCAGCTATGATGGTGTGCATGTCCTCTTGCTTGCTCCGAGTGAGCAGATCTTGGTTGGTGATGGTATTCGGCCAAAAGATTCGGTGAATTTTTCTTAGGCATGTTGTGTGAAAAGAGGACAATTTCGACATTTCCTTCTCTGTAACTCTCCAGCATTCCGCACCATGGAGAAGCACAGAAAGCATACAGCTTCTCAGTACAGTAGAAGCACAAAATTAGGATTATATCAGAACTGTATGCTTTCTGTGCTTCTCTATTGTGCGGAGAGCTGGAGAGTTACAGAGAAGGAAATGTCAAAATTGTCCTCTTTTCACACAACATGCCTAAGTAAAATTCTCTGAATCTTTTGGCCGAATACCATCACCAACCAAGATCTGCTTACTCGGAGCAAGCAAGAGGACATGCACACCATCATAGCTGGTAGACGCTGGAGCTGGGTTGGCCATGTCCTCAGAAGAGACCCCGATGCCATCACAAGAAGAACAGCTATGCTATGGATCCCTGAAGGAAAATGAAAGAGAGGCCGACCAAAAACAACTTGGCGGAGGACTATGGAGGCTGAGATGCAAAGAATGAACCAGAGTTGGGGCACTGTAATAAGGATGGCCGCCGACCGAGCAAAGTGGAATCAATTTGTTGTTGCTCTACAAGATGCCACCAGGCGTAATGGCCACTGACTGTTTTGACGGTCGGCGGCTAAGGATCAAAGAAGAAGTTAATTTGTAAATTTCTTTATGTGGGAAAAGTGTTCCTCCAATGACTAGGTTGTTAATACTACAGAAACTTATTAATTTATCCCCATTTTCGTTTGCTGTTCCGCTGCCGCATTTCCCCATTACTCTTTCATTATATGTATTGTGTGTACCAGCTTTCGCATTGAGGTCTCCCATTACTATAATAAGATCATATCTAGGTGTGTCTTCCATTTCTTTCTGCAGTTGTTGATAGAATTCATCCTTGACCTCTTCATCGCTGTCATTCGTTGGTGCATAGCATTGTATTATTGTAGTATTGGTGAATCTACCTCTCAATCTTATTCTTATCAGTCTGTTGTTGATGGGTTTCCATTCCAGTAATGTCCTTTCTATTCCTTTCTGTAGAATAATGGCTACACCTTCATTGTGCTGTCCATCCTCTCTTCCAGAGTAAAGTACTGTTTCTCCTGTTGCTGTTTTAAATTTTCCTGCCCCTGTCCATCTGCTCTCGCTTATCCCTAGAATGTGTAACCTATAGTTTCTCATTTCTGCCGTGACCTGTTTTAGTTTACCCGTCTCATTCATTGTCCTGACATTCCAAAACCCTATTCTTGTATCATGTTTTGCGGTCAGGACATCCGTTCTTGTGTCAGTGGCTTCCTTTCAGCTTTCACCACTTACAGTTATACGAGCCTCAGACTCCGGATGTCCATCCTGCAGCAAAGTTTGTTCATTCGTTGTTGTTTCCGTAACTTCGATTTTTTTACATAGACAGGGGTGTCGGCCCTATGCTAAAACCCCCAACCTGGAGGAACAGGGTGTCTGCTTTTGTCTGACCCCTGCCCGCGCAAACCTGTCCAGCTTGGTAGAACCTTCCAGGAGTAAAACTCCCGCTGGCATAGCTCTGGGGGTACTCAGGGCACGCAAGCCGCCATACCTCATCAAGGTATTGATACCGGTGATGGCAGATCTTAAAAATTACTGTGTCAAAACTACCCAGCTAGTAGAATAGGAAATTCCCAATAACAGGGTAGTGTGTGTGTGTGTGTGACATAACTCAAGACAAATGCAGCAACTATAAAAAAAAAAAAAAAAAAAAACCAAAGCGTAACTGTGGCTGTTATTAGTATTATCATTACTTTATACATTGAACACAATTTATTATGTCACTCTAACGTTTTAGTCTCTATACACAAGTTTACAACATTGGTTTGTTGTTTTATAGTTATAATTTATAAATTACTATCTCAAACGCTAGATAGAATCAGAAATTCCTAATCTAAGGCTGTAAACTTTAAACTCTCTTTGGCCAATATTTGTTGTATTTATTAACTAGAAAGGAAACAAAAATCAAAGCTTGACCATGGCTATCGTTAGTAATTATCATTAGTTATAACATGCACACAATTATTACATTGTGTGACTGTTACATTTTAGTTTGTATACACAAGTTAACAAAGTATAAATAAATTATGTAAAGTAGCTCATTAAATATTGCCATTGTTGAATGTGTCCATTTATTCATAATATTGTCGGTCACTATTGCAGAAGTAATGTGCTACTTAAAATGCACTTCAGTGTTAATTTTGACAACTTAACTGATTCTGTACGTAATTATTTTCTCCACTGAACGGAATTATTTTCAGACCCCAAAAGTATGCATATACATAAGTTAAGTTTACTGAGATAAAATATCTAATTATAAGTGAAGTATAACTTATTATATATGAGATTAAAGAAAATGAATGGACATTATGAACATATTAATTGTTTTTAGTAAATTTGTAATTTAGTAGTTTTGTTAGGTTAAAAAGTACATACCCAAAAAAAATGATCTGCAATTATGAATTTTTTTCCCCCACTTACATAAGGCCTTCATCAGAAATTTTTGTCACAATACATTCTAATTGCTTTCATTTTCTAGGTAATCCATTTGGTAATACAGAAAAAGCAACAAAACTGAATAGATGTTAAATGAGTAGGCTGTTTCGATTGTAAACCGCTTCCATTCTGTGTATTTTCAGCCATTGTTTATCGCTACGAAACACAAATAAAAATTAAGCTAACACACTGAAATTCCCACCAAAAGTGAACAAAGACCATTCAGAAATGCTTAAAAATGTGTTTACTTACGTTAAATTCCGGTCATTTTAAAATACTGAATCGGAAAAAGAATCAAAATTAGTTAGTCTTTAAAAAGATGTTACGTCCAGAGGAACGGAACTGCGCGTCTTTAAAAAAGACGTTCAGTATCAGTTAATCAGCAATGATGCTACCAGCTTGCAAATCAATATGTTATTATTATTTGTGCATGCACACAAAAATTTACAGATGAATAGTTTATATCTGCATTAAAGTGTATGCAATTTCTGTGACAGATCGATTTTTCACCAGAAACTATGTCTCTAACCTTACCTTGATGAATAATACAGTCCTTCACAATACTTAGATTAGATACTCTAATTTTTAATTTTTCTATGTCCTCCACAAGCTTGTTACGTTTTTCATTCAGGCATTTAAATTTCTGAAAAATTACAAATCACAAATCAATTATGTAAAATATAGTTAGTATTTGTTTAACAGTATCTAATAATGTCACACTGCAAGAAAATATTAAATATTAGCAGTAGGCATTGACTACTTCTGTTGGTGTAATTGCACATATCTGAAGATATCAACAACTTGAAACATATTAACAAAAATTAAGAAACTTTCTCAGTCCAACGATCTCAGACATGCAAGGCCAATAAAACATGAGGCATGTAATCAATATAACCAATCCTTACACTGGAATCCTCAAGGTCAGAGAAATAGAGAGAGACCAGAAAAAGACATGAATAAGGCAATCAGAGACAGACACCAAAGAAAAAAGGAGACACTGGAAGACACCCCATATGGCTAGCACAGGATAGGTAGGCTTGGCATGCACTTGTTGAAGACCTCTGCTCTACATGGAGCTGAAGGTTGATGATTATAATGAGATTGTAATCAATATATAAGGTTTTCCAAACAATCAACTTAGTGTTAATGTATTCTGATTGTAATCAATATGCAAGGTTTTCCAAACAATCAACTTAGTGTTAATGTATTCTGATTGTAATCAATATGCAAGGTTTTCCAGACAATCAACTTAGTGTTAATGTATTCTGATTGTAATCAATATATAAGGTTTTCCAAACAATCAACTTAGTGTTAATGTATTCTGATTGTAATCAATATATAAGGTTTTCCAAACAATCAACTTAGTGTTAATGTATTCTGATTGTAATCAATATGCAAGGTTTTCCAAACAATCAACTTAGTTGTCACGAAGTGGTTTTAAGTTTATAGAGTTTGCCTGAATGAAAGCAAGACCCTAGTATGAGAAAGTCTGAGAAGATAGAATTTAGATGAAAAATGACATGCCTGTGGACAGGTGAATTATATTTTATTTAAACACAGAAATCATTTAAAATTCATCATACATCAATTACAAAAAATTAGCGTGCACTGTTGCACGGCCCTGAAAAAAACCAAGTACCAATGAAATTAGATAGACACTGGAAAAAACCCCAAATCACATTCACTCTTTCTGTCACCCTGCTGAGGAACAATAAAATGATTAGTGATTTAATCTACTCTGATATTGTGGGGGCTGTCAACTTTAGCCTCCCCTCTCTACCACAAATAAAATTCTACTGTCCCAGTCCTGTGGACTCTTCCTCAACGAAACTTCTACACAGCTTCCAATGGGGTAGGCGATATGCGCCGCTATCTAACCCCACTGGAAATGCTAAAATAATAGACTTGGAGTAACACAATGGCTCAGTGTCTATCCTTCAAATGGAGAATGAACAGACCCTACGGGTCCTGTCTATTTCCTCCTTCCTTCTCTCCCTCTCTCTCTCTGTCTCAGTGTCTCTCTAACACTTGACGACGGATGATGCGACGTCTCCGTTACGCTCTTCTCTCGTTACCTTCAAGACCCAGGTATGGTAACCCTGTCACCTGTTCCTGAATTCTGCGATGATGATGAGTTGTGGGTATCAAGCGTAAAGAACTTGATTAACTGTAGAACGTCTCTGCTGCTGAATAGCTTCTATAACTTTCCCCTGATAACCCGCTCCGGAGTTAGAGGAAAAAAAAACACGGCCTAAATTTCTGGCTGTAGGCAATGTAACTCAGTCTCACGGCCTCCTGCCGTTGCTAGAGACTATAATAGCGATGCTCTGGGCTGTATGATAAATAAACCCCGTTCCAGCTGAAGCATAGTGACTTCACTGCCAGAGACCATAGGTTATTTTCCTTTTGCTTCTGATGATATCTCGAGTCCGCTGACCCTTAAGATATGTCCTGTTGCCGTGGGTAATTTTGCACATGGGCAAATTTACGCTCCCCACTGTTCCGCAGTGACTCGCTGAAATTAAAAAGAAATGCGTCTAATGTACACCAACTCTAACATAACGCATCTCTAACCCATTAATCTTCATAACTCCCTTACTCAGTACTTCTCTCGTCATGTACAACAATACATAAAATAAGATTACCCACGTGGCACTAAATCTCACTCCCCCTTCTCTCCTTCTCTCGTTCTGAAAAACTATCCATGTGTCACTTCAATCTCACTCTCCTTCTCTCTCTCGTCTGCCCAACAATACATAAAATATTCCTACCCACGTGTCTCTCTAATCTTACTCTACTCCTCCCCTTCTCTTCAACTTAACTCTGCCAGGTAAACCCAGACACCGTCTGACATATTACGTGGCTGTTCCGTAAGGCTAACCCCATGTGTCCAAACATTACAACTAGAGAAATCCACGTTTGTCCGAAATTCCATGGCCTCCTTTTTAACATTTACACATTTCTTCCCCGCAATGGAGATGATAATTACGACGTCCTACGGCCAGGCAATTATTTCTTCAGAGACAATTGCCCGCGGTTTCCTCCCTCATTATATACAAGAGAAAACACCCACGCAAATTCCTCTCCCACGCATATCCCAAGCTGCGAGTGTCCGAAAATTGCGTCACATTACGCGATGGCCGCGTGTTTCTGACGCGTCATACAGGAGTGCCCGAAAATATCGTTTTTTGTAAACAATGAAATCTACGAGAATCGCGAAAAATCATAAGAAAGTAAAACTGGTCGAGTGTAAAATACATCTACCGTCATAAAAAGAACCCATTTAATTTATCTACTCAAAATTACCAAACACGATATATATTCAAATGAGAAGAAAAAATGGTGAAAATACAAAATAGACGACAGAATCGGGCCGGTTGAAGGACAGAATTACAGTGCAGCATCACATTAGTGTTAATGTATTCTGATTGTAATCAATATGCAAGGTTTTCCAGACAATCAACTTAGTGTTAATGTATTCTGATTGTAATCAATATATAAGGTTTTCCAAACAATCAACTTAGTGTTAATGTATTCTGATTGTAATCAATATGCAAGGTTTTCCAAACAATCAACTTAGTGTTAATGTATTCTGATTGTAATCAATATGCAAGGTTTTCCAAACAATCAACTTAGTGTTAATGTATTCTGATTGTAATCAATATGCAAGGTTTTCCAAACAATCAACTTAGTGAAAATGTTATCTGACTCAGTCGCCCTGCTGGAAATGTTTCAGGCAGTCTAGTGGAAAATGTGTTTTACTTGGTTAATCTAGTGAGAATAATTTTGCACTTAATTAGCTGTGTGGGAATGTTATTTGACTCAATCATCCAAGTATGATAAGTTATTCCATTCAATCAGCCAAGTACGATATGTTATTCCAATAAATCGGCCAAGTACGATACATTATTCCACTCTGTGTCAATGTTATTCCATTCAATCAGCCAAGTACAATACATTATTTCACTCTGTGTCAATGTTTTTCCACTCAATCATTCAATCAGCCAAGTACAAGACATTATTCCACTCTGTGTCAATGTTATTCCACTCAATCAGCAATGTGTGAATCTTATTCCCCTTAATTAGTCGTAGCGAATGGAGTGATAATAATATTCCACTTAATCAGAATAGAAGGAATGTCAAATCATACTTTGTGACAAAAGAAGGCTGGGCTGATACATTCAGTATTACTCTAAAAGTTAATTTTACACTCATCTGCACAGAATATTTGTACTAATGAAGCGTAGGACTTTACATCTTCACCTTTTTCATTGACATAAACACACAAGCATTCACACATAAGAATAAACAGATGTACACACATAAAAAAAAAAAAAAAAGAAACATTTTCCTTATGCCTCAATTTTTTTTTCAATTAGGCTATGTAGGTGCATCCACACATGCGAATAAAAAAAAAATTTGATCATTTTGATGTTACCTCCATATCTTTTAAAAAACTTTGCTTTTTTCTGTCTCTACTATCTTTTGCAGACCTCTTATTCCTTTCGCGCCTGTCTTCTCGTTTCTGCTGCACAGTTTGCTGGCAAAATGAGGAAGGTTTGGCATTTACATGTACTTGTGTATCAAAACCTGGACTAAAGAATAATTTTTTATATGAAAGACTCCAAAACAAAACGTTGATACAGGATAGAGAACAAACTGACTCAGGTGAGATTAAATAAATTCTTCTTAGCAAGTGCCATGCCTAACTGATCAATGTCTTTGCATAACACTCAATCCCTATTGCTTTTTATAAATTCTGTTGGTGATGTTTTTCCTATGATATTCAACTGTGTAGTAACCACTCTGTCTTTGTATTCATTAAATGTTCTCACTGTCACAATGTATTCTAACTTTTCTCTTCCCATAATAGGAAGAAATGTGGACTGCCTCTTTCTGATGTATGCAATTCCTGAAAGCAGTGCCATTTTTCCCAACATTCTCAGTGTTCTTTCTAGCGGTCTATTGTGTAGATCCCAGGGGTCTCTTAAGAGACAAGGAAACAACAAGCCTACTTCACCTTCAGGCATGTTGTACATGGCAACTAATATGAAGCTGTGCATGGATCTAGCAACCTCATCATGTCAAAACAAATTGCCACAGAAACCACTGCTGTAAGAGTATGTGAATGCTTGGTTTAGGTTTCCTGCAAGGAACCCAGCTTAAGTGGCTGTTTCATGCTCCGTAAGGAGTGCAAAAAAAAAAAAAATTATGATGATGAAGAATGTATGCATAACATTCTTTTGTAATAACCACATTTCTGTCCCTCCAGGAATCTTCTCACCTGTTTATGGACTGTCTTATGTTTCCACATTACATAATTAACTCTATGAAACAATATAGAACTCTCCTTTACTTTCATTTCCAAAGACCTGTTGTAAGGGTGCTTTTCATTTTTCTGGAATGCTGTTTTTGCTTGAGCTATAAAGCTCCTTATTTCTGAGTTGTATTTTCCATCCGATGTTATTAGTGTGCCCAGGCATTTAATGATCAAATCTGAGGACTTTTTTCAAAAGTGTTCCTTTTACTTCGATTATGCTTTCTAGAGAATTCTCTTTATTGAAGATAATTATTATTTCAATGTTCTTGCTATATAAGCTAAGGTATCTTTTAGAAACTATCTGCAGCTATCATATCAAATATTTCCTGTAGCTCTTTTTCAGTTTTCTTATTAAGACAACATTATCAAAGTGCAAGCTTTTTTTTTTTAAATCAAGGATAACCAACCTTTTTGTACAAAGGACACCAGCATGCTTTTCTTAGCTCTTACTGTTCTCTCCATGCAACCCCACATGGCAATCCTATTCCCAGGATCATAACACTTACAACAATCCTAGTATTTCTGTAATTAAACTGATCTGCCATCTTCCTCTTAACCCCCGGGTAGCCATTCCTGTTATTAGTCCAATATCAGATAAAATGAAAACTTAGCACCTGAAAACTCACAAAAATAAGATAAAAATCATGAGAATAAATGTTGCAAATGATATCTAACATGAATTTGGATAAAGAAGCCTACAAGATGCAGACTCATAAATGCAACATCATAGCAATATAGAAAAAGTTAAAGGAATAGACAGTGATACCGAGATATAACTCTGGGAAATGGGGGCTGCACAGAAATTTCCAGCAGTTTTGGGAGAAACAAGTTCTAATTTTTCATAAATTCATCATAATTTTTTGTGTACTTCGACTTAAAATCAGGTCATTTATTTTGGATGCTTTTAAGGTACAAAAAGTCTAGGGGTAGACTTATATTCAGATTGACTTTTATATATAATATATATATATATATATATATATATATATATATATATATATATATATATATATATATATATATATATATATATATATATATATATATATATATTGGGCATATATATATATATTATGGGGCACAACATTGCCCTAAAGGCCATTACGTAGGAAACAAATGGACAAGACGGCTTTGCCCTAAGACGCCACTATTTCCCAAGAAGAAGATATAATATCAGATATAATATATATACATTGAAAATGTTGGGCCCCTTATCACCCGTTGAATTCAAAAAATTTATTTCTCAATGTAGTCTCCGTTATTTGTTACAGTTTTTGTCCATCTTCTCACAAGGGCATGTATCCCCGCATGGTAAAAATGTGTGTCCTTTTTCCTAAACCACTGGCGTACGGCGCATTTAAGGGTCTTGGTGTCCTCAAAGTGATGTCCGCGAAGATGTTCTTTCAGTGGTCCAAACAGATGGAAGTCAGAAGGTGCAAGATCGGGACTGTAAGGGGGATGTGGTAATAATGTCCAGCAAAATTCTGCAATCGCATCAATGGTGCGTTTAGCGGTGTGTGGCGTGGCATTATCGTGCAACAATAGTGCAGTTCTCTGATCTTTTAATGGGTAAAGTCGCCGAAGACGACGTCTAAGCTTCTTCAAAGCTTCAATGTAACGGTTTGCATTCACCGTGTTTCCCTGTTCCAAGAAGTCGAGAAGAATCACACCCTTCTCATCCCAAAACACGGAGGCCATAACTTTCCCTACAGATGGTGAACTTTTGAACTTCTTTCTTGTCGGCGATGTTATGTGATGCCA
Organism: Oreohelix idahoensis; assembly: GCA_024509875.1. NCBI lineage: Eukaryota > Metazoa > Mollusca > Gastropoda > Stylommatophora > Oreohelicidae > Oreohelix > Oreohelix idahoensis. The sequence goes on along the minus strand of JAMPIV010014381.1, from coordinate 692,470 downwards.
TTCCATTGACTGCCTCTTGGATTCTGGTTAAAAAAAAATGAACCCAAGTCTCATCACCTGTCACAATATTTGATAAAAACACTTCTCCTTCAGTTTCGTAACGGTGCAGGAGGTTGATGGATATGGTTTTCCTTCAGTATTGAGGAATTCTATGACATAACGCTGTTTTAACCGAACGTCTTTGGCAGCCATTTTTAAAGTTACAGTGGTGCCACCTGTTACCATACCTGTCAACCTGTACGAATTTTTCGTACAATGTACGGATTTCTGATACTTTTAGCAGTGTACGGCTGTACAGACTCGTTGTACAAATATTCCCCCCCCCCCCACTTTTTTTTTTTTTTTTTTAAATTCTAAAAATATTTTCCAACCCAAGTTTTTTAAAATTTTAAAACAGAAAATATTTTCTAGCCCTGGCTTTTTTTGACCAATTTTTATTATTTTTTATTCCGGGAATCTCGGCTACCGTTTTTAAACTGAGGTCTCTCACAGCAACCAATCAAATCCTTTTATACCCAACAATTCGTCAAAAACTTTGAATTCGGCCTCAAACGCTTTCGATTTTCAGCGTGACATGATGTATTTTTAAAGTTACCTGTTATCAACGACCACGCTTGCTTGCCACCACACTTCGACGCCATTTTTTTTAAAAAAGCTAAGTACTTATAACTTGGTTAAATATTGCTGTTGTTTTGCTTTGTTGCAATTTAATCGCTGTCTTAATCTTTCCAGTTAGGCCTATATCTTGCCCTTCAATGTATTTCCGATAAATTGTCATAATATTCTGTGTAGGCCCTACATAACTAGAAAAAAAAGTTTGTTTGCGTTGAGTAGGCCTACTTTATTCCAGCGCTCAAGATTCGCTGCTTTATTTTTTAATAAAGTGGCAATCTGTTATCACTGGTCTAGGCTACCAACTCTTAAATAATAATTTTATAAATTTTTGGTGGTACGTTTTTTCTTCCTAGATTTGATATCTTGCCCTTCAATAGCCTATATTTCTGATAAATTGTCATAATATTCTATGTAGGACCTACATAACTAGAAGAAAAAAAAGTTTGTTTGCGTTGAGTAGGCCTACTTTATTCCAGCGCTCAAGATTAGCTGCTTTATTTTTTAATAAAGTGGCAATCTGTTATCACTGGTCTAGGCTACCAACTCTTAAATAATAATTTTGTAAATTTTTGGTGGTACGTTTTTTCTTCCTAGATTTGATATTCTGTTCATAATTTTGTTTATTTGTTGTTGTTGTTGCTGTTAGCCGTTTGCTTTGTTCGTTGTATTTTTTAATCATTCTCTTCGTCTACAAAGATTATTAGTTGAAATATTTCATCCACTGAATGATGGCTAAGCCTAATTCAAAGAAACAAAAGCTGACTGCGAAAGATCATTTTCAATGATGAAAAAAATCCACACAGACTGTAGGAGGTCCATGAATGCGAACACACTCACTTCTATTTTACAGTGTAAGATTAACATTGATACATGCTGTGCAGACTTTAAGCCCACAAATGCAATTCTGCAAAGTGCTAAAAGTGCATGTGTTGATTATAATACAAAACACTGTACATCGAAAGAATAGTGTACCTCATGATCACTATTTCACTAAGTTTTTTATATGTAAAGAACAGCATGAGACTAATAGCATGTTTTATATCACAATAATTCAAATGCTAATAGATTTGTATATGTCATTTCTCATTTTAAAACTGTATTCCGTATAATTTATTAACATATTGTTTTTGCGTAAGGATTTTTGGGTGTTTGTAAGGATTTTTTTGGTCTGGCGTACAGATTTTTGTCTCAGGATTTTGACAGGTATGTGTTACTGAAACAGGTTGGTAATGCTATACAGTGCAGAAGAGTGTTTCAGGAATCCTGCTAAATTTACAAATTGCACACCGATGCAGTATTTACATACATAAAAAATAGGAGGCATTACTTTTTGACCTTCCCTCGTATATATATATATATATATATATGTATATATATATATATATATATATATATATATATATATATATATATATATATATATATATATATATATATATATATATATATATATATATATAATTATATTTTTAAAAAATCTTCTGTATGGTTTTTTTCTGTCTATGTATGGTTTTTTGGATTGTGTGTACAGGTTTTTCATCTTCGGGGGATGGCATGTATAGCATCTCTAAATCTGTACTTACCTCATTTGACACTGGCTGCATTTGATTCCACTGTTCATACCAAGCAGTACTATTGTCTTCATTCAATTTGGGCAAGGTACTTTTAGTTGTCCTTCCATTTGATGCAAATTCTGGATCATTCCCTGTCCATTTATCGAACAATGACATTTCAATGCATTCTGTTACAGCTGGGTTGTGCTCACATATTTCATTAAAAAAATCTTCAGTATCATGGCTCGACTGGGCATCACAACTTTTCCCATGGCCAGACATGTAACTTTGCATCTTAAAAAACCAAAAAAAGAAACAAAACTGAGTCTTGCAAATGCAGCTAATACAAAACTGTTACTAAAGAAAAGTATGAAATTATTTTCATATTTATAGTGTTTAAAACAAAGCAAACCTGAAATATAACTTAAGAAAAGTATGCCTTTATCTCTATGCTCATAAAAACTTAGAAAGGATAATTAAAATATAATGACTTCATGTATATGCACATTATCATCATCTCATTTTTGTAGAGAATGGAGATTATAGATGGCATCCTTGAGGAAGCCTATGCCAGGGCACAAATTCTTACAGCGGTGTTATCTGTAGTACTTTGTTTGACATGAAGAAATTGATTACCTCATAACAGTCACCTTTTACAAAATACCTGAGGCAACAGTAGTCTTATTTTGTCTTAGTCTCTTCAGATCCCTCTGGGAACCGCAGGAGGCTTGTATACATATACTGTTCATAAAATGTGTCAAAAGAGTAACAGAAAAAACGTTAACTAAAATTTATACTGCTTTCAGTTCATGTGTGCTTTCACTTTAGTTTTACTGCCAAATCAGTGTAAGTTTATATTTATCCAGTTTAAATATAACTAGGACCACATTCATGTAGTCTAAATTATCAAACAGATTTGAATATACTGCAGCAAATCATCATTCCACTGGTGTCATGCTTTGTTAAGGCAGATGTGTAATGCATTTCCAATTCACTTTTTGTGAGAAATCAGTGAGTGTTAAAATAAAAATAAAAATGAACCATTGGAAAAAGGAATTAAACAGCAAAAAAATTAAAAGATATAACTTTTTTTTTTCCTCATCAAGTGTCAGGATCTGTATTGGTGATATTTTTTTCAATCAGCTTTCCATCAAGTCATGAGAAGGAATACTTACTTAGTCGTTCCTCTTCTACCGTGAGGTGTAGAGGTTTGGAAGAGAGAGCACCATATTATCCTATCGGCTGTCTTCCTCGTGGCATGGTTGCATTCTATTCCTCGGTCCTTCAGAGATTGTCTAATGTTGTCCTCACAGTGGACTCTGGGTCGTCTATGAGGTCTGGATCCTTGGCTCTTAGCCTCCCATACCTGCCATGGCAGCCAATCTTCCACTCTGCAGACATGGCTAAACCATCTTGGTTGGGACTGTTCTACTTGGGCTTGCAGGGGTTGGGTTTTTAGGCCTTGACGTATTGTCTGGTTGTGGCCCATATCTCTTCTTGTTACTTTAACCACCTTTCTCAGATATCTCATTTCTGAGGTTTGGATCTGGCTTTTGTGGGTTGTAGTCACTGTCCATGACTCGCTTCCATATGTCAAGACTGGGACATACGTGGAGCGTTTTCTTCATTTTCTTGCCAACATTTTTGCTAAGGAATCCTCGGTTTATGGCCTGAAAAAAGTCTCTTAGCTGCTGCTCTTCGGGTAGCCAAATCTTCTTTGATGCCTCCCTTCCAGTCTATGACAGCTCCAAGGTATTTAAAGTGGTCGACCTGTTCCAGGACCTGTTCTACCAGCTTAATCTGATGCCTTCTTTCTTCTCGTGATATCACCATGGATTTTGTTTTAGAGCTACTTATGACCATCCCTCTCTTCTCCAGCTCTTCCTTCCAGATTTGCAGGTTGGATTGGAGATGTGCCTCTGATTTAGCAATCAGGGCAACATCATCAGCAAATGCCAGCTCTGAAATACAGACCTGTCTCATCTTCCAGTACCCCACTGAATACTTTCTTGTTCTCTCCTTACATGCCTTGATGACATTGTCCATGAGGAGTATGAAAAGATAAGGTGACAGGATATCACATTGTCTTACACCAGTGGTGGTCCTGAACTCTTCTGACTTATGGTTTGCTGTCCTCACATAATTTCTGCAAGACTTGTAGAAGCTCTGTATAGCATGAATCAGAGGTGCTGGAATGTTTTTCCTTGCCAAACAGTCCCAAAGTTTGCTCCACGGGACCCTGTCAAACGCCTTTTCCAGATCTTTGAAACAAAGATGGATCTCACTCTTATACTCAAGGGCCAAGATTAGGTCTTGAGTACTTCGGTTTGCTCGGAATCCGCACTGGACCTCATCTTATTGTGTTTTAGCTAGGCGTCGGAGTCTCTGCTCTAGGATTCTAGAGTAGATTTTATCAGCGACACTGAGAAGGGATATGCCTCCATGGTTTCCACATTGTCAATTGTCACCCTTTTTGAAAATTGGTGTTATGATGGCAATGATGTATGACACATGCACTTAAATACGTTGTATGGTACAAGCGGAGGATTTGCATCATTGGTTTTTGCTTTTTTTTAATGGCTCCCCCCCCCCCCAATCCCTTCTCCAATATGTATGGAATCGATACTTGCTGATTCTAAATTTGTAACTGCCCAACCACTGCAAGGGAGGTAACTAACAATCATTTCTGTGACTGCCATAATAAAGAAGGCTAATGATAAACATTACTACGAGCAGTAGCTATGCTAAAATTCTTTATCCCCTTTTACTGCATAATCTTGTTTAATTAATCAACTCTGAATGTGACATTTCACGCTTCAAATTCTTGCAAACTTCTTCTTCGTTCACACTCCGACTTCTATATTAATGACTCTAATAAAGGCAGTAGTCAGCTCAAGGTTCCTGACATCTCCAAACAGTTTTCATGGAGAGAAGTGGGTTGTTGCCATATTATGCCACTGCGTTTACTGCTGTAAGTTGGGCACGACTGGAGTAGATGTTCAGCTGTCAATGGGCTGGAGCCACAGGAGCAGAGATCTGTTGGACTAATCCTGTACTTGTGATATAAAAGGTACCTTAACCTATTGTGACCAGTCGGTAAGCAGAAAATGATGACGTGGTCTCGCCTAGATAACTGGTGATAGGCATCATCTTTTATGTGACCTAGATGTTCTCTGTCCCATTTGGACTTGAATATGGCTTTTATAGTTGCTTTAGCCATTTCATAAGTTGTCTCTATATAGTTTTGTTTCAGGGCTCCCCCTTCTTTAGTAAGTTTATCTGCCTCTTCGTTGCAATGGCCTGGTATCCACTGGACTGTGCACTTGTTGAAGCATTTGGTCAGGCTCTAAAAAAGAGTTTATCAGATCTTCAATCCCTTAGCATGGTGGCTCTTCGGGGCTGTTATTACCGAGAAAGAATATGCAAAGATCACTATCGGTGTTATCCTTGTAAACAAGAAACAAATTATGAAAAAAAAATCCGTAGCCTGCGAATAAATCTTTATGACCACTTGTCAAAAGGAAACTGAATTATGCTTTAATAACGCATTTTCCTTACCTTGTGATTGAACTGCGCGCACAGTAATTTATTGGTCCACTAGTTATGAACCAGGCAGAGATATTGCATTCAGAAACATTTCTTTCGTTTCCTCACACGCGGTTATCTTTTTAAAATTCAGAAGTAAACAATTAAAGTCGTAAAATAAAATATACAGTTTCTTGCAAATCAAAATCCGTGGGGGCCAATCGCAAGCAGCCACGATATAGGGTCGAAAATATAGAAAAGGCCTTACTCAAGGGAGTTTCCCTAGCCAGGCACTATAATCTTCACAACACCCGACCGAAACACCGATTATTGTAACTAGTAGGCTAGTTTTTTTTTTTTTAAATGAAGAAAAATATCCCGTGCAACCTCTGATGGTTTGTAATGAGGACATATAGGGGTAATGTTCAGCTTTAGTGCCACCGATCGTTTACTTTGCCCCTAACCTTAGTCCTAACTACTTTCTCGTACAATGCGACAAATAAAGAACAAAGTAAACGATCAGTGGCTCTAAAGCTGAACATTGCCTACCCTAAAGTATCTCAAATTCCAGATAATAGGCCTATTTTTAACCGGCTATAGCTCATCTTCACCATTACGCAAGATTGCTGCTGATCTAATTGCACCTGCTGTTGTACATAATGCTTGGTGCTGAATTCTGTCTAATTTAATCATGTGACCGCCTGCTGCAGAGTCGTATTCTTTACTTCCATAATCTGTTTTACCTCTAATAAAAGATTTATAGAACATTATCATTGTCTTAATGCATGCGCTCCATCTATGACCTTTCAAAAGTCTCAGCACGTTAGTTAGTCCTCTGCAAGACTGCCAGTCTATCTGTGTCTGTTCCAGTTCAGCTTTTGGGCTAGTATCATTCGTAGGTATCGGGTGCTTTGGAATGTACTAATTTTTTGCTCCTGTGTGTTTATGTCAATTTTCTTATATTTAACAACCTTGCCTTTACTGAAAATCATTCCCACTGTCTTATTTGCATTTAAATGAAGGGCAGACATAAATATAAATTGTTCAGGGCTCCAACAAGAACATGTCTGGTATATAAAGAATTAAAAATTCCTAGCAAAAAGACACTACTTAGACTGCAACTAGGAATGGGCTATTTTATAATAGAAGAACCTTAATGTGCAGAGTATCAAGCGGAATATAATATAGAGGATTTACTTCTAAAATGTAGGAAGTGTGAACAACTGAGAAAACCAATACTAGATTATTTGCGGGCATATGATTTATCCGTAACTGTGGAATATGTGTTGAGAATAGACAGACCTAGAGAATTGCACAATATAGTACAAAAGTACATAACTTACTTAGTCGCTCCCCTTCTACCGTGAGGTGTAGAGGTTTGGAAGAGAGAGCGCCAGACTATCCTATCGGCTGTCTTCCTCCTGGCCTGGTTCCATTCTAGTCCTCGATCCTTCAAAGATTGTCTAATGTTGTCCTCCCAGCGGACTCGGGTCGTCCTCGGGGTCTGGATCCTTGGCTCTTTGTTTCCCATGCTTGTCGTGGTATCCGATCTTCTCCCATTCTGCAGACATGGCCAAACCATCTTAATTGGGACTGTTCTACTTGGGTCTGCAGGGGGTAGGATTTAAGGCCTTGACGTATCGTCTGGTTGCGTACCATGTCTCTTCTTGTTACTTCAACCACCTTCCTCAGATACCTCATTTCTGAGGTTTGGATCTGGCTTTTATGGGTTGTAGTCATTGCCCATGACTCGCATCCATATGTCAAGACTGGGACTGGTGTGACTTATGGTTTGCTGCCCTCACATAATTTCTGCAAGACTTGTAGAAGCTCTGTATAGCATGAATCAGAGGTGCTGGAATGTTCTTCCTTGCCAAACAATCCCAAAGTTTGCTCCAGGGGACCCTGTCAAATGCCTTTTCCAGATCTATGAAACAAAGATGGATCTAACTCTTATACTCAAGGGCCTTTTCACTCAGCTGTCTGAGTGTGAAGATTAGGTCTTGAGTACTTTGGTTTGCTCGGAATCCTCACTAGACCTCATCCAATTGTGGCTCAGCTAGGCGTCGGAGTTTTGCTCTAGGATTCTAGAGTAGATTTTACCAGGGACACTGAGAAGGGATATGCCTCTATGGTTTCCACATTGTCGATTGTCACCCTTTTTGAAAATTGGTGTGATGATGGCAATCTCCCAATCGTTTGGTATGGTCTTGTTGCACCATGCTGCCTGTAGGACCCTTAAGAGTAATAGGTCGCCTGATGCTCCCATGTACTTAAACATTTCTGGTGTTATACCATCATCCCCTGCTGCTTTGCCCATCTTGATTTTCTCCAGTGCTGCCTTCAGTTCTTCCATCTTTATGTCATCTTCATCACCATTGGTTTCCTCTTCTGTGCTAGTGGTTATCATTTCTGATGCTTGACCTTGCTCACCATCAAGGAGTTCTGAGAAATATTCTTTCCATCTTCCCATTACTTCCTTCGGGGCAGTAAGCAATTTGCCTTGCTTGTCCTTTATAAATTTGAGAGGGCATTGTTTTTCCTTCCTCATGTTCTTTAGGGTCTTATAGAACAATTTCTGGTTTGCTTGCGCATCTTTTTCTAGCTTTTCTCCAAATTCTTCCCAGGACTTCTGTTTTGCTGCTAGCACCTTGTTCTTTGCTTCTGTTCTGAGTATCACATATTCTCTATATTTCTCTATTTGTCCTGCTGTGTTTTTAGCTCCTAAGTATTGTTTCCATGCCATTTTCTTCTCTCTTATTTTCTCTTTGACTTCCTCTGTCCACCAATGTGTCCTCTTTGTCGTGTTCCCAATTCGAACTTCACCACATGCTTCTGCAGCAGCTGTCTTTATGATGTCCTTGAATTTAAGCCAGAGGGTCTCCAAGTCATCAGGTTGTTCTTCTGTGTTTCTCACCGTTGTAGCAATAAGCCCCTGATATCTGGTCTTAATTTCTGGCTCTCTCAGCTTGTAGGTCTTAATGCTCATTTCTCCCGTTTGTTTACTTGGTTTCTTGCTTGATGTTGGGCAGTTCCTAAGCTGAGCAACTCTTTCAGTTGTTCTTTTGATTTTAAGCAGGTAGTGATCACTTCCAATCTCTGGCCCCCTCCAGACTCTAGCATCCCGGACATATTTGAATGAGCTCCTCCTAACAATGGCATAGTCGATCACTGACTTCTCATTCTTTGTTGGTTCACATTTAGTGTATGCATGTATGCGCTTATGTGGGAACTTTGTGTTTGTAATGATCAGATTCTGCTCACTGCAGAATCTAAGGAGTCGCTTTCCATTGTCATTGAGAGTATCTTCTCCATATCTTCCGATAACTCCACCCCATCTAGCATTCTTCTTCTTCTTCTTCTTCCGTCCTTAGCCACCGACCGTCAAAGCAGTCAGTGGCCATTACGCCTAGTGGCGTCTTAGGGCAACAGCAGATATATTTTCTTTGCCATTGTTTCCCATCACGCCTAGTGGCGTCTTTAGGGCAACGGCAAATCAATCCATTTGCTGTTGTTTCCATAATCGAAGTGACTGGCAAACGGGTGATCAGCCCGTTGTGCCATCTAGCATGGTCATTTCTAACTCTGGCATTGAAATCTCCGAGCATGATAAGTTAATCTAGGCAGTCATCCACTGTCCTTTGAAGCAGCTCGAAGAATTCCTCCTTGACCTCTGCTCTCTCATCCTCATTTGGCCCATACACTATGACCAGGTTGACTATGGTTTCTTCTTCTTTTAGTTTTACAACCATAATGCGCCCCGAGACAAAGTTCCATCCCTTGATACTATCTTTTTGGTTTTTGGCCACAATGCAACCCACACCCCCTTTAGCTCTTTCAGATATGGGTACACCACTGTAGAGCAGCGTGTTGCCATCGAGATGCATGACTCCTTGTCTCTTTTTCTTTGTTTCCGTTATAGCCAGGATTTCTAATTTTCTTTCCTCATCTCTTCCACCAGCTGCTCTTCTTTCCCATTTATACTTCATGTGTTCCAAGTTCCATAAGTCCGTTCTGATGATTGATGGAATGGGTGTCATCTCGGACACACTGTCACGAGTTGCCTCCCCTTGCTCTGCAGTAGTGGTCCAACAGTGGCCAAAACCTAGAGTATCTAATGTGGGTCTTCAAAGGTGTCTACCTTAGCACAAGATTACTCTCGGTAGATTTGTAGATAGAAGGATATTGTTGCTTCTTCCTCGAGGGAGTTTTCACAAGATATTTCAGAAGTCAAGATAAAATGCTGAATTAGTCTGAGAAAGATAACTGTTTATATAACCCGCTGCCTTTTGTGAAGATGGATATAAATTGTCTGAGTTAGCTCGTTCAAGCCCCCAGCTGATTTAATTTAGCGAAATTCCTCTTATTAGCTCGATATATATATATATATATATATATATATATATATATATATATATATATATATATATATATATATATATATATAGAGCCGCGCTAGCGTAGTGGTTACCACACCGCTATGGCGACCGGGTGTTGCAGGATCAAACCCGGGCGACGGCATTTGAGGATTTTTCGTCGACCGGGATTTGGACTGGATTAACTCGAGACCTGGCGAGAACATTTGAAGGAGTGTCGTCGACCAGGGATTGGCGGCTCCTGAGCCGACCCAGCTCCAATGGGTACTTCCGAAATCGGCGAGTATCTGCCTGAATGGCGAGGGACACCTGTCTCTGTACAAGAAAAAAGGGATACTCACGTAAAATCAATGTCAGGTTAGATAGACATTAATAATAACCTGAGATTTCGCCTCGAGTATTAGCGGGCGTACGAAAAAAAAAAAAAAAAAAAAAAATATATATATATATATATATATATATATATATATATATATATATATATATATATATATATATATATATATATATATATATATATATATATATATATATATATATATATTTATTGAGCCGAAGCCAGGCGTTTCTGCTTGTGTTCATCGGTTAACATTTTCGGCACCCATCTGGCGGCAGACTTCCTTGACACTGGAACTAAGAACCTGGTGCCACGATACCAAAAATGTGTTGAAGTCAATTGTGACTATGTTGAGAAATAATGTAAATGTGTGGTCCACTTTTGGCTGCAATAAATCGTTTTTATATATGATGGTTTTTTTATTATTTTAAAACGGGAATTACTTAAAAAACGCGCCTCGTATATATCCTTACAAACACCCAAAAATCCTTACACAAAAAATATATTAATAAATTATACGCAATACAGTTTTAAAACGAGAAATGACACATACAAATCTATTAGCATTTGAATTAGTGTGATATAAAACATGCTAATAGTCTCATGCAGTTCTTTACATATAAAAAAACTTAGTGATCATGAGGTACTATTCTTTCGATGCACAGTGTTTTGTATTATAATCAACACATGCACTTTCAGCACTTTGCAGAATTGCATTTGTGGGCTTAAAGTCTGCACGCGTGTATCAATGTTAATCTTACACTGTAAAAAAGAAGTGAGTGTGTCCACATTCATAGACCTCCTGCAGTCTGTGGATTTTTTAAATTGAAAAATAAAGCAGCGAAGTTTACGCAAACAAACTTTTTTTTCTAGTTATGTAGGGCCGACACAGAATATTATGACATCATTTTATTGGAAATATTTAAATGATCAAAATATAACTGGAAAGATTAAGAGAACGACCGAAAAAAAAATACAACGAAGCAAAGCAAACAGCTAACAGCCAATAAAAAAAATAAAAAAAAAAATTTACCAAATTATGATCAGAATATCAAATCTAGGAAGAAAAACATACCACCAAAAATTTACAAAATTATTATTTAACTAGTAATAACCCGTCAAACTTGACGGGTTTTTAATTATAGTGTGCTGTTTCCATTCCCAGATGAGCAGATAGAAGTACATTCTTAGAGTGTTTTTGGTTTTTTTCCATTATACAGTGTAATCAAACTGTTCAGGAACACCGTCATTTGAACGCTTTTCTTTGTTGATTGTAACTATTTTCGGGAGAGTATATATAATGGAAACAATACAATTTTTCAACACGGTTGCATTCCTCAGCTGTGACCAACGTACACACGGCGAGAATTATGTTATTTTAGATTCAATTTAAAAGTTCTTTGATGACAACATTTCGTGTGAAAGTGCGTGGATATTTTTCAACGAGTGTTCCCTGATAATAAGTGGTTTTAACAAAAAACTTTCAAGTTTTCATGATTTGTACATCGGGTGAGGGCTCATGCACACCAATTTTTACGCACTTTTTCTTTGTCGAGCGGTACTAATTTTGTGAAAGAATAAAAAAAAAAAAAAAAAAAAAACCAAAGTATTTGTTTTATATAACACCCACGCAGCGCAAGTTGCACACCGTGCGTTGCGCACTTTTTTTCTGGTGCAAGTTATTGTTTCGAGTGAGACCGACTGACGTAACATACATCGGTAGGCCTAATTATGTTGGGATGGGATAGTTGGTAGCCTAAACCAATGATAATAGATTGCCACTTTATTAAAAAATAAAGCAGCGAATCTCGACCGCTGGAATAAAGTAAATAGGCCTACTGTCACAGAGTGCTCGAAGGTTTTGTCTAGATTATGTTAAAATTCCTTACTTTTCTATTCCTTCACATTTTGTCTGTTTTCTCTACGGAAATATTTGCACCTGTGTTCGTTTCTTTAGCTGTTTTTTTCGAGTCCTCGCTAATAGTCCTGTCATACGATCCCAAATTTTATCTTCTTCTACAAAGGCACTTAAAAGCATTTCTTTAAGGATGTCTATACGATTTATTAGCTTGGTCGAAACCAGTGGTTCCCAGAGTATTAAATTTCCGTGTTCAGTGGTCAACTGGAGACCGCCTGATAAATCTTCCTGCATGGCTGAACGAGATACGGGAAATAATTAACTCTTGGCGTGGGAATCAGGAAATGTTTTAACTTCATGCAAACGAATGCTGAGTTTTAAGATCACTTGCTGATTAACCGTTGGGAGACAACGCACGCTTATAAGTTATAGAAGAGAAGCCTCATAGTACCTCATATCTACAGTATAGGTGATTGAGAGTAAAAGCTACTAAAGTTCTATTTCTTAAGCTGTGGATAAAGTCCTGAGCGGTAAGCAGACTCTCAGTATTCGCTTAATTAGCTAACTCTAATATCAAGGGATTAGTTAATTGATGTAAAGTGTGAAATACTTAATATTGTGGTTTTATTTCTTTACATTAGATGAATAGCTATTTTGCATTTATGTATTATGAATGTTATTGATGCATTATAATGATGTAAGAGTACTGGCTGATATGAGAAAGTACTACAAGCTAATTGTATTAGGAATGTGATGAAGCAAACTGTTGTGAACGAGAGAAGAACCATGTTGTTCAATGGACGAGTGAATGAAATATTCCTCCAATGCAGTCACGCATGAACGCACACGGCCAGGCGTCTGCTTATAACAAAGGTTGACCTGACTGACCTGACCAGTGTGAGACTACCGCTAGACAGGAATTTGTAAACAAATGGACAGTCGCCTTTAAGGAAGACTGACTGTTACGGTTTCAGGTAAATATATTATTAGGCACCATTCTGAGACGAAATGTCCAGAGTGGCTGTAGTCAATATATCTGTAAAACAAACAGAAGATTGATTGCCTGTATTATCTTCCACAGCCCAGTTGCAGAATCCTAGCCAGTTTCTGGATTTTGATTGCTGTAAATTGTTGCGAGTAAACCGCCTAGTTGCTCTATGCTACAGAGAGAACTAGTGCTTACATCTCAAACCCTCTAGCGGTGATCACAAGTCAGCAACCCTGAGCAGTCTATAGCATATGAGCAGTCTACAGCTTTAAGCAGTTAACACCTCGTCAGCGCCTGAACAGCATAACGCAACTTCACAACCAGGTGAACGAACAGCCTAGTCATCTCTAGGACTGTAGCTCAACTGAAGCACATTATCCAGTTGGTAAATCCTACCTACTGGGACGCCCAGGAGAAGTCCAAGCAGATAAGTCTACTTAAAAGCCAGGCCAAAATCAGAATTCATTTTTCCAAGAAATTGCCATAGGAATAAACTTTCGTCAGTGAGGACAATAGCCTCTTATTCTTATCTGAACCAAAGACACTGACAGTTCTAAATTTCCTAGTATTTCTTTTATTCAAAGTATATGTCAACATTGATTTTATTTTCCACTGTAATTAAAGTAATTATGTACATTCTGTAACTCACTATCATTCTGAGTTTGACTTAGTAGATTGTATGTTCTGTTCAGAAAAACATACTCAACCCTCCTTGTATTATTACCTGTTACTACTAGTTCATCTTCAAAAAGATTTGAGTAAGAAAGAGTTAGTCGTCGCCAGAAAAATACAAGAGTTGGTAGTCTAAAAGGTGAGAGAATCACTGACACCAACCTGTGCCCTTCTGTTAACTCTTTCCCTCAGCACTAGCTCACATCTGTGAAAACTAGTGTATAAAGGTCTATGTGCTTCCTACACATCTTCCTTTACATACTTACATCATCCATCATAAAAGTAAAACTCTTTATGCGACAATTGGGTTCTCATTCTCCGACAACTGGAGTGAACCATCAACTATATCTGCAACACCTACTCAATGCAAATAAACTTTTATTTTTCTACTTTTGTAGGGCCTTCACATAATTTTATGATATATAATTTATAGGAAATATTTAAATGGTCAAAATATAACTGGAAAGATTAATTAAGAGAACGACAAAATAAAATACAACGAAGCAAAGCAAACAGCTAACAACAAAAAATAAAAAAAAATACCAAATTATGAATAGAATATAAAATCTAGGAAGAAAAAACATACTACCAAAACTTTACAAAATTATTATTTAAAAGTTGATAGCCTAGATCAGTGATAATAGATCGCCACTTTATTAAAAAATAAAGCAGTGAATCTCGACCGCTGGAATAAAGTAGGCCTGCTCATCGCAAACAAACTTTTTTTTTCTCTAGTTATGTAGGGCCTACACAGAATATTATGACAATAATTTATCGGAAATATATTGAAGGGCAAGATATAACTGGAAAGATTAAGACAGCGATTAAATTGCAACAAAGCAAAACAACAGCAATATTTAACAAAGTTATAAGTACTTAGCTTTTTTTAAACAAAGTGGTGTCGAAGTGTCTTGGCAAGCAGGGTTGATAACAAGTAACTTTAAAAATACGTCATGTCACGCTGAAAACCGAAAGTGTTTGAGGCCGAATCCAAAGTTGTTGCCGAATTGTTGGGTATAAAAGGATTTGACTGGTTGCTGGGAGAGACCTCAGTTTAAAAACAGACGCCAAGATTCCGGGAAATAAAAAAAAAAAAAAAAAAAATTGGTAAAAAAAAAATAACATGGGCTAGCAAATATTTTCTGATTTAAAATTTTTAAAAACTGGATGGAAAATATTTTTAGAATTTTTTTAATTAAAAAAAAAATAAATTTTTTTTTTCGATTTTTTTTTTTTTTTTTGGGCAAGGGGGGAAAATCCGTACAACGGGTCTGTACGGCCGTACACTGCTAAAAGTATCAAAAATACGTATATTGTACGAAAAATTCGTACAGGTTGACAGGTATCATACATGCATACCTCGGAGTTATTGCAGGTTCGGTTCTAGACCATCGCAATAAAGCGAATATCTCAATAAAGCGGGTCACACCCATTTTCTTGGCTTCCCAGTGCATATAAAAGCCTAACATCATGTTTACACCATGTCTATTAAGTGCGCAATAGCGCTAGGTCTAAAAAAACAATGTACTGTAACATTAAAAATACTTTATTGCTAAAAAAATGCTAATCTTTATCATCTGACCCTTCAGCGAATTGTAATCGTTTTGCCAAAATGTACCGGAAGAAGAAGGCACGTTCTAATAAATAAACATGAATATTTTGAAGAAAAAAAGCGCAATATATGCGAAGCGCAATAAAGCGAGGTATGCCTGTATAAGTATATATGTGTAGAGTGTCCTTTGCAAGAACGTCGCTCTCATCACAGCCCGCCTGAAAGACTCTCGATCTCTAGCCAGCCTCCACCATTGTCTTCAATGTCCTGTGTCCACCGTCGTCTTGGTCGGCACGTGCCTCGCCTTCCAGATGCCATACCCTCCATCACTGCTCTTTCTAAACCAATTTGACGTTTAATGTGGCCAAAGTATTTCAGTTTCCGGGACATGATATTGTTTATGAGCCAGTTTTCCTCGATGTTCAGGTCGTGTAGGATGTCTATATTTTACTTCTTCTTGGTCCAAGATATTCTGAGAATTTTTCTGTAACACTTTGCTTCGAAAGTTTCAATTTTTTTCTTTAATGATTATGTAATGGTCCATGATTCACATCCGTACGTTGCCATCGGAAAGATGCACGTTCTCAGAAGTTTTACTTTTATTAATTTGCTAGTGTTATGCCATAGGTTCTTCATTTTATTTAACCTCTGCATTTCTATGGCCAGTCTCCGTCTGACCTCTTTTGAGCAGTCTCCATTGTTGTTAATTATGGAGCCAAGATATTAAAAATTTGTGACATTTTCAATTTCCTCATCATTGATAATAATTTTTGGTTGGCATCTTGTTTTGTCAGTGGACATTTTCTGTGTTTTTGTTGTGTTCAGACACACACACACGCACGCGCGCGCGTGCGCGCGCACACACACACACACACATATATATATATATATATATATATATATATATATATATATATATATATATATATATATATATATATATATATATATATATATATATATATATATATATATATATGTGGAAGAATTTCAATATTCAAATCGTTGGCTGCTAGCTGCACAATCCGTGCTTTGTGAGAGGGCGCGTTGTCTTGAAGCAAAGGAAGATTTTGAGTGCGCGTTATCCCTCGTTTCCTGGTCACAACCTTTCTTAGTTTGGTGAGAAGATCTGCATAGTACTGTCCATTAACTGTGTTGCCACGAGGCAGATAATCTTTCAAAAGGACACCTTTGCCGTCCCAAAAAACAGACAGCATCACTTTTCCTGCAGATTTCTCGGCTTGACAGGTGTTTGGGAGCCCGGGGTTTTCCATTGCATGTTGACACCAGTTTTTTACCGAAGTAAATGAAGGACAAGAATCACGAAACACTGGTTCCATCTCCCTGTGTATTTCTGTAGGTGTTTTTCCGTGAAACATCAGAAATTTTATCAGAGCTCTGGCCTCCTTCTTTTCCATTGTTTTGTCAAATCTTTGGAGCAGCAGATCCGGTCAATAGGGTACATTGCGCAGTGCACCGTAGCGGGAAAACCCATTGAAGAAACAAAAGCGTACTTCACACATTCAGTGCAAATATGATGAACTTTAAAGGTGCCAAGTTTCATTTTCCTCCTGTGACTCCTTCATGTCAGGCCCCAGACTTATGTCAATCCCCTTGTATATATATATATATATATATATATATATATATATATATATATATATATATATATATATATATATATATATATATATATATAGATATATATATATATATAGATATATATATATATATATATATATATATATATATATATATATCCGAGGGGCGTTCAGAAAGTAATGCACCACATCGTTTTTCTCAGGAGCTGTTTATTCAAAAAGCATGAAATTTATACACAATATACATGGATATGTCATGTAAACATCGGTATTATTCAACATAATCCCTATCAACTTGTACGGCTTTATTCCAACGCGAAACAAGTGCATGTACGAGGGGCGTTCAGAAAGTAATGCACCACATCGTTTTTCTCAGGAGCTGTTTATTCAAAAAGCATGAAATTTATACACAATATACATGGATATGTTATGTAAACATCGGTATTATTTAACTTAATCCCCATCAACTTGTACGGCTTTATGCTAGCGCGAAACAAGTGCATGTATTCCTAGCCCGTACCAGATTTTGTCTTGATCATGTAGCCATTTCTTCGCTGCATGAATCACTCCTTCATCATCTTCAAACCTTGTCCCACGGAGTGCATCTTTAAGTGGACCAAAATAGATGAAAATCAGAGGGTGCCAAATACGGACTATGGGATGGATGGGGTAGTACAGTCCAACCCAACTTGGTGATTGCGTCCCAGACTTGAGTGAGGTCGCGCATTGTCGTGAAGGAGAAGCAGGTCTGCTGAATTCTTGTGCGGCCGAACTCTGCGAAAACGTTGATTGAATTTTTTCAATGTCTTAATGTAAGCTTGCGAATTGATTGTCTCTCCTCTTGGCATAACGTCCACAAGAATCACACCTTCAATGTCCCAAAAGACAGTGATCATGACCTTTCCAGCTGAAGGAATTGTCTTGAATTTCTTTCTTCTTGGTGATTGCGGATGATGCCACTCCATTGACAGTCTTTTTATCTCAGGTTCAAAATGATGTGCCCAGGATTCGTCGCCTGTAACGATCTTAGCCAAAAAGTTCTCTCCATCAGCATTGAAACGCTCCAACAATTCAGAAGAAATTGCTTTCCTTTGCAATCGGTGGATATTTGTGAGACTTCGAGGAACCCATCTTGCGCTAACCTTAGAAAATCCGAGAGTTTTTATAACTGCATTTGCATTACCAATTGTCGTGAAACGAGTTGTGTAAACCCACTACTTTGTTAAATCCCTATGTCGAGAACCCAACCAATCAACGAGCACCGTTCACCAGTCTCTGAGACAGAATAAATTACATGAAGTTACGCCAGGAAAAACTTAAGCCCTGTTTTTTTCGGATGTGGGTCGCGGCCATCTTGTTCACGCAACATGGCGGAAGAAAACAGAATAAAATTAGGCTGTACGAGGCAAGAGACGAAACTGCAGACAACCAATCAGCTTGCCCCACCAGGAACCAACCAAAAGCTTTCATTAAGCATTCATCTACCTATATAATCGGGCGAAATTTTATGCTAAAACACGCAACACCGACACGAAGCCAGAGAG
The DNA here is from genome assembly GCA_024509875.1 of Oreohelix idahoensis. Classification (NCBI taxonomy): domain Eukaryota; kingdom Metazoa; phylum Mollusca; class Gastropoda; order Stylommatophora; family Oreohelicidae; genus Oreohelix; species Oreohelix idahoensis. The sequence continues at coordinate 673,849 of JAMPIV010014381.1, read as the reverse complement.
AGACGACCGACTGTATAAGAGGAGCTGTCAACCTTGATTTATGGTTTACCTGAGTGCATTGACCTGCAACCTGCTTCACTAAGTCGAGTCAAAACCTGGCCGGTTTAAAAATCTTAGAGGGTTTTATTCGTGTCATCAGACCTGAGGTCGTATGTCCAGTCAATCCAGCTGCCTGGAACATCACAGGAGCACAGAGATTGTACCTGAGATACATCTTTAGTCCCCCTCAGTCTTGGGTGGGCTAACGAAACGATCAACAGCGGGTGTTTTGTGTCAACCAAACCAAGAAGGACAGAACTTCTAAGAGATGAGTACACATTAGTACCATTTCTGTCAGCATTGTGAGCAAAATCTAAGTCAATGAAGAAAACGTGAAGTAGTGTAGCAAGAGACAATAATAAGATCATAGTGGAAAAATTATACGTAATTAACAGCATAGCTAATAAATGTTATATACTTAATTAACAGCACAGCTGATACATGTACTATAATTGAATAACAGCACAGCTGATATAATTTTTTGTTCCTATAATTGGAAAACTTGTTGTAATATATTTATATATCTATATAAATATAAATATTTGTAAATCACATGTAAACTTACAATTCCATTACATTCCATTTTTCAACATTCACCCTTCAGCACAAGAGTAGATAGTGTATATATATACTAAATAAATAATAGGGAAATTGTATTTGAACGACTTGTCAATTTTTTTATAATTGTTAAGTAAAATCTGTTTCCTTCTTGGTTGTAATATCACAGTTAGTTACACAGCGGAGGTGGCAGTTTATGTCGGTCTCCTCTCTACTATTGTTTCGAGATCAGATCATTCACAGCCGTAACTAATTTGTGATACCAGTAGTTCTCTCAGACACTGGGACTTCACCATTTTCTGCAGAAATTCTATTTCTGTAATTGTCAGTACTATACTGATCCTAGAGCCAAATAAAACCCCACGCCACACTGGGGGCTCGTTCCTGGGATATTTCTATATACCTTGAGCCATACTTAGTCTATTCATCTATCTACTAACTCTATCTTGTGCCACCCATAGATAACATAAGAAACAGATTTTTGAAGGAAATAAATTTCAATAATAGGATTTTTAAAAAATTTGTTTTCTTAGGAGGAGTACCATTTAGTACTCAGTAAATAGTTGATGCTCACAAAGTTGCACAGAAATTATTTGTTCATTAAATTAATTAAGTTTAATTACAAATATTTGGATATAGTAAATTTACATACCCTATCTAAGTAACGCCATGGCTGATTTAGTGAAGTTCAGGACTGCGGTCATGCAGATGGAGTAAGGAATTAAATATGACAGGTGATGCTCTTATTCAGTATGTCACATCAGAAGTGGACAAACACATGGATAGGGAAGAAAGAAAGTTGCAATTAGAGAGAGAAGACAAAAGACTGGAAGCTGAAAGAGAAGCCAAAAGACTGGAAGCTGAGAGAGAAGACAAAAGACTGGAAGCTGAAAGAGAAGCCAAAAGACTGGAAGCTGAGAGAGAAGACACAAGACTAGACGCTGAGCGAGAAGCCAAAAGATTAGAAGTAGAAGAAAGGAAATTAGCAGCTGAAGTCTAGAAATTGGAGGCTGAAAATGAGGCAAAGAAAATTGACCCTGAGAAAAGGAAATTACAAGCAGAGAGAGAGAGACCATCAATTGAGATTAAAAGAGCTCGAAATTCAGGCAACTACTGGCAATAATGGGGGTAACTCACCTCACTCTGAGAGTAGCTCCAGCCAGAGCACCTCAAGTGGGGCCATGAATTTTCATCTGGACCCATTTGTTGAGAAAGAAGACGCCATTGAGTCGTACCTGGATAGATACGAAAGACTTGCCACTACCTATGGCTTAATGAAAGAAAAGTGGAGTCTTAAACTATCTCAGGGATTGAGAGGTGTGGCCTACGATGTATATTTGAAGCTCTCAAGAGATGACCAGGAAGATTATGAAATCCTGAAGCAGGCACTGCTTGTGAGATATGAAAAGAACTCAGAATCATATAGAAAGAAATTACGAACAGCTAAACTTCTTCCAGGAGAAAACTATCACCAATTCTCTGCTAGATTGGAAACTTATTTGGAAAAATGGAGTAGTTTAGGAAAGTGTCAGGATCTGAAAGAAATGGTAATGATGGAGCAATTGAAGAGTCCAAGCCTCAAGAAATGAGGAAGTTTATCATGGAACAAGGAGCAGAGAGATTGGGAGATATTGTAACTGTTGCTGAGAGATATCAAGCAGCTCAGGCAGAAGTATTAGGAAATAAGAAGAAGCAGAGTGAAAACTTTCAATCATCACAAAACTATTCCAAATATGAACAAAAGGACCATACCACAAGGAACAAACAAAGATTTGACCAAAAGGACAAAAACCCTCTAAGATCGGATAAGACACCTTACCGGAAGGAAGGAAAGTGGTGTAAAACTTGTCTAATAAGTAACCACAATACTGCAGACTGCAGAAGGAACAACCCTCCTTATTACGCTGCGTGTCTCACAACAGGGAACAAGGGAAGGAAGGAACTGGCAGTTAGTCAGAATGACCTCCATCATCCCCCTGTCTGTGAGGAAGTGACATGTAATGGCACTAAAATTCAGTGCTTATATGATTCAGGTTTGGAATTCGACTCAGTCGTGAGTGCAACCCTAGTGCACCCTGATCAACTTACCACAGAAACAGTGGACATACAAGGGGCAATGCAGGGAACCGGCACCATGACAATTCCCATAGCAAGGATCAACGTGAGAACTCGCTATGTGGAAGGAGTGATAAGAGCAGCAGAAAGTGATGATCCTATATACCCGCTGGTAATAGGATGTAAATATGTCTTTTTGGGTGACCCAATAAAACCTGTTGTCATGGCAGCAAACCATACCAGGTCGAGCACCAAAAAGGAGGAGGGAGATCCAATAAACATTCATCGTATAAAGATGAAAAAGGCTCAAACAGCGGACAGCACATTGAAGCCTTGTTTTGGCAAATTGCCAAAGGCCCATAACTCTCCAGAGAAAGGAGACTATTATATAGAAAATGGCCTACTCTACAGACAAGCTGGAAAAGGACCTAAAAGGCATGGACACCTGGTAGTGCCAAAATTCTATAGGGGGGAAATTATGGAGCAAGAGCATGCTACATCAGGCAGTGGTCACAGAGGAAAAGGGGCCACTGGTCAACATATAGCATTGCGATATTACTGGCCAGGAATAATTGAAGACATAAGTTGGTATATGAAATCCTGTTCAGAATGTAACCAGGTAACCTCATTCAGAAGCGTAGACCAGTTACAGGACCTAGGGAAGCATTGTTGCGGACGTAGGCCCACTAAGAAAACACACAAGAGAAAACAACAGGTAGAGGCAGTGATAAAGAGAAAACAAAATCACACGTCTACTGTTACACCAGTAACCATGGCAACTCTCCGTATTGTACAGAGAGGGAACGAGAGACATCCCACCCCGACTAGATATTTGTCGGAACACCATGGCCTGGATCATTTGGAAAATTTGGTTAGTCAGCAACCAGTATTAAAAAAGCTGCCGAAACAAACCCGAACCATAGGAGGTAGGAACCAGGGCTGTACCAAACAATTGATTGAGACAGGCCCCCATTCGGTATACTGCCCCTTACAATAGAAATAGGTGTGGGTCCGGCAACGGTGTTGTTTGGCCGTCCCCATATACAGTCCACTGGAAGCATTGTTGCGGACATGGACTGAACAATAGCAAGCACAGGCACTCAAGGATGAGATTGACTATCTCTTAAATGAGAAAATTATTTCAAAGTCTGAATCTCCCTATAGCTCAAGTGGGGTGCTATTAAGAGAACCGAGTGGTGAACACAGGTTATGTATTTACTACAAGAAGCTAAATGCGATCACAGAATCTCAGGTGGACCCCTTACCTGACACCAACCAGCTATTCTCTACACTGAGTAAGGCTAGGTATTTATCGAAGGTAGATCTAAGCAAGGGATACTACCAAATACCAGTGAAACCAGAAGTTAGGAAAATGCTGGCATTTAGTACATCAGACGGACACTATGAGTTTAATGTACTACCCTTTGGGCTGAAAAATGCTCCCAGTATCTTTTCAAATGAATGCAGCCGAGTTGAATTACTCGACCATAGAGAAAGAATGTTTAGCTCTAATTTGGTCCATCGACAAATTTTCACCTTACCTGTATGGGACACACTTCATTGTCCAAAGCGATCATCAGCCTTTAACATTCTTGGCTGCATCTAAAAAGTTAAATTCGAGATTGTTAAGGTGGAGTCTGCTTCTGGCGCCTTATTCCTTTACCGTGAATTACATTCCGGGAAGAGACAATGTAGGAGCTGATTTTTTAAGTCGACACCCTATTACTCTGGAAGGACAGACGCAAAAGGATTAACTACAGCAGGGGTTTACACGTTAGCTATGACAGGTCACAGCTAGGAAAGGAGGGGGCTATATCGTGAAACGAGTTGTGTAAACCCACTACTTTGTTAAATCCTTATGTCGAGAACCCAACCAATCAACGAGCACCGTTTACCAGTCTCTGAGACAGAATAAATTACACGAAGTTACGCCAGGAAAAAACTTAAGCCCTGTTTTTTTCGGATGTGGGTCGCGGCCAGCTTGTTCACGCAACATGGCGGAAGAAAACAGAATAAAATTAGGCTGTACGAGGCAAGAGACGAAACTGCAGACAACCAATCAGCTTGCCCCACCAGGAACCAACCAAAAGCTTTCCTTAAGCATTCATCTACCTATATAATCGGGCGAAATTTTATGCTAAAACACGCAACACCGACACGAAGCCAGAGAGAGACGACCGACTGTATAAGAGGAGCTGTCAACCTTGATTTATGGTTTACCTATGGTTTTCCTAGCGCAGTGGTCTATGGTTCGATCCCCAGATGAGGCGGGAATTTTTTAGGCCACAAACGGCTCCTGGGTCAACCCAGCCCCAAATGGGTACCAGAGCAACTCTGGGAAGGTTAAGGCGGCCGGCGTGATGCCGACCACATCACCCCTCGTGTGCCGAAGGTCAAGATAATATGGGCCTAACATCATATTCCCAATATGCCTCAATGGGCGTGTAACGGGTTCCTAAGTGCATTGACCTGCAGCCTGCTTCACTAAGTCGAGTCAAAACCTGGCCGGTTTAAAAATCTTAGAGGGTTTTATTCGTGTCATCAAACCTGAGGTCGTATGTCCAGTCAATCCAGCTGCCTGGAACATCACAGGAGCACAGAGATTGTACCTGAGATACATCTTTAGTCCCCCTCAGTCTTGGGTGGGCTAACGAAACGATCAACAGCGGGTGTTTTGTGTCAACCAAACCAAGAAGGACAGAACTTCTAAGAGATGAGTACACATTAGTACCATTTCTGTCAGCATTGTGAGCAAAATCTAAGTCAATGAAGAAAACGTGAAGTAGCGTAGCTAGAGACAATAATAAGATCATAGTGGAAAAATTATACGTAATTAACAGCATAGCTAATAAATGTTATGTACTTAATTAACAGCACAGCTGATACATGTACTATAATTGAATAACAGCACAGCTGATATAATTTTTTGTTCCTATAATTGGAAAACTTGTTGTAATATATTTATATATCTATATAAATATAAATATTTGTAAATCACATGTAAACTTACAATTCCATTACATTCCATTTTTCAACATTCACCCTTCAGCACAAGAGTAGATAGTGTATATATATACTAAATAAATAATAGGGAAATTGTATTTGAACGACTTGTCAATTTTTTTTATAATTGTTAAGTAAAATCTGTTTCCTTGTTTGTTGTAATATCACAGTTAGTTACACAGCGGAGGTGGCAATTTATGTCGGTCTCCTCTCTACTATTATTTCGAGATCAGATCATTCCCAGCCGTAACTAATTTGTGATACCAGTAGTTCTCTTAGACACTGGGACTTCACCATTTTCTGCAGAAATTCTATGTAATTGATCCTAGAGCCAAATAAAACCTCACGCCACACCAATGCTGACTGACAGCTGTAAGGCCATTTGTTGAGTAGTGATTCGCCTATCAGTAAGAATAATGCCCTCAGCGCATTTCAACATTTCTGCGTTGGTGGCTGTGGCAGGACGTTCACAGCGCGGCCGATCAAGCAGCTCCGTATCTTCACTTCCTGATTCTTTGAACCCAGCGATTGACTGTACTCCTGTCGACTGCAAAACTTCCATACACATCACATAGACGCTTGTGAATATTTACAACAGTTTCTTTCTCTGCAACGAGAAATTCTATCACAATTCGCTGTTTATAACGCAAGTTGCTAACACGCTCCATTTCAACGGTTTAGGGCAGCCGTATTATTTGGCCGGTTGTGGTGCAATTTGGTGCACACAATTGGCACATGCCATATTTGAAGTGTGCAAAATTTCATGCTTCTATCTTCATTATTAGCTGAGAAAAACGATGTGGTGCATTACTTTCTGAACGCCGCTCGTATATATCAGATTTGTTTTATGGTTTCAACCAAGGTTTTTCTAAGTGGCCCTTGACTTTTGACGATAAATATACGAGAGGTTTTGGATCATACATATGCCTTTCTCTCTGTAATGATTAATTCAGCTATGAATTTGTCAAAAGCAACATATACAAATTTAATGCTCAATTGCTTTGAAACAAATGTAAATAAATATGGCTGGTGATTATGAAAAATAATTAGGTTTCTTCACCGAAATGTTTTTAGGCTTGATGAATTTAGCAAAATAAAGTTTGGTTGTTTTGTTGGCCTGTTAAAATTGTAACTTGCCAAAATGCTCAAGTGCCGATGCTGCTTTTCCGTAGATTCATCTCTGTGGTAAGGGGCACGTTTCTAGATCAGTTCAGGAAGTAACTTCTCCAGGTCAAGGCGAGAATCTTCAGGTGTTGACTTCAAGCTTCCACCCACAGTCCAGTAGACCAGTAACTGGTCTCTCCGGGTCGAACCACAATTAGTCGGGTCTCTTCGTACTGATACCACGAACTTTAGAGGAATAAAAGAACACATTTTGCAGCTAAATATCTGTTTGCCTGATATTATTCAGGTGCCTTTTCCCGCAGTCCGTCAGCCATTTGTTTTCTCCGATTTTTTGCTCGTATATTATACCACTCAGGGCATGTGATGAAAAATCACCAGTATGTCAGTTAATTTCAGGAAAAATTTAGGCTTCAGAAGTATACTGTGCCACTTTCGCTATAGTAACCCTATGTGATAATATAATTAAATTAGAAAAAGTAACTCAAAATTTAACAGTTAAAATTTAACTAGTCAAATAAGTACAATTTCATAATTTATTATGTACATCTATATATTCTTGTAATGAGAAATGGGTGTTGGAAGATGGTAAAATGTATGATTATTTATATTTACAAAGTAAAATAAATAATAGTAAAAAGTCTTGGAGTTATCTTCCAATGAAATTATAAAGTCTCACAGTAGTTTTGGTATATCTTGCTATCTAGTCTCTAGCATTTCTCATCATTGACTATCGCTATTGAACGCTCACAGTGTTTGTAGGATTTGATACACGTAAACTCAACTTGCATTACGTCACGTCTGTTCGAGGTTTCTGAGACACACTGGTAATCAAGAAGACTTTCCTTCAGCCCGCCCTAAAGCTACGGGGGACTAAGGTGTTGAAGATTGTTTGACCACTAGGCTCCAGTTAGCAGGATCAAAGGTCCTCAAGTCTTTAGTTGATACTTGATCGCGAACTCGATCAGACACTCGATCATGAGCTCGATCAGGAACGATCATAAAACCTGGAACAAAAGGTAATAGGTGGCTATGGTGTTCCAACAAGCTCACCCACTGTAGCAAAAATCTGTGAGATAATCGCTAATTTCAGTAAGATTTTAGTCCTATGATAATAAATAACCCGCCCTTAGGTGTCTGACTGTTGGCATCTTCGACGCCAGCATAGCGCTGCCGTTTGTGCAGTGCGAAAGCTTATAGAACGATCCCGCTGTAAAATCTAACACGCTTTTTAGTTTCGGTTTCGAGACGTACAACTAATATTTAACATCTTGCCCGATCTGCTGCATACACACTGCAGCCAAACTTATAATTAACGATTTGCCAGAAGTGTAACGCCAAACTGCTGTCTGAATTAACGTAATATGTTAACTTTAACGCAAAATTTAGTAGTATTTTGGACTTTTTCCAGTAGTAAGAACGAAACGACTGTAATAATTAACACGAATGCTACCAACCGCCTTGCAAAACCCGCGTCGCTCTGCACGCAGGACTAATACTATATACACGCTGTGGGCAAAGCCAGCAGATATACACACACAGACAGTTTAAATTCTCGACGCGTAGTGTATTTGTGACGTCACAAAAATAAGTTGGTTTATTTGAATAAATAAAAAAATGATACAGAAGGCGGGGGAAAGATGGCAGACATATGTAAAAAGTTATGATTGACGACTTACAGTGACAAAACTGAAAATCTAAACGACACATAATATAGCCATAAAAATCATATATTAGGATAGCTTAGTGTATTCTGAGCAAAAATATGTTTTAATATATATGGTAGTCCAATTATTAGCCAAGATATTGTCATAAAACCATATATTCTAGTACAGATTGACAAACGCAAAAATCGTCCTTGCTTGTTTTTTGGTAACGTTAGGGGGGACGAAAGTTAAAAAGAGGCATTGGAGTAATTCAAATCCGATTGGTGGGTATAAGAGGATAGACAGAGAGTATTGGTTAGGCAAGAAAGCTAAAATCTATATTTAGAAAAATCACTCCTAGAAGTTTGGAGTTTTGTTTTGTTTTTTAAATTTGAATTGAAAAGCTAGACCCTCGCTGTGATTGGGCCGGTCTAGTGATATTGGCAAAAAGCTTTCAAGACTCGGCGCCAGTTGATATAGAAATATTAAGAAAGCAAGCTGCGTTGAGATCAGCAGGACCAAGAGTGATTTTAAACCTTGGCAGTCTGGACTGAGGGCAAAGCTGAACTTACAAAATTAATGCTAAAGCCAGTCAACGTATGTTTGTGATATTTCTTTGAATTGTGGTAAGAATGACTTTATTAATCTTGTTATTACAACAAAATTTGGTGTATGCGATACTGCTTGATTGGGAAGGTTTTACGACTAAGTATAGAGGTCCCCAGCAGAATTATGCAGGGCCTGTGGTGTTGCACACAAGCAGTAAACTTGACATGAATTGTATAACTTAAAATGATTTCCACAGTTGCCAGTGGGAAGGCTAACCCACATTTTTCTATGGGAGAGAATCATTGTTGCAGTGTCAGAGGCGTTGTAGCCCTTAAAGAACAGAATAGGGGCACTGGTAATGAGTTGTCATCTCAGATTGGAATGGGGTGGTCAGAGAGAGCTGACCCTTTTTCTTTTATTTAAGTATGTCATTTAAAATTTGTGGAATAATATTGTAGATGTGCTTTTAAGGATCATAACATTATTTCAGGGCTTTTTTGTTCTGGTACTGTGTTGGTACCAGAACCCTGGTGGCGTTACTACTGTGAAAGAAAGTGAACTATTGTTGGACCAAGAGGTCTATTACACTGCACCAGGAACCTTGTCAGCGTGGTCATACGAGAGAACATAGGAGAATGTCAGCATCATCACTTCTATAGAGATAAGTGCCTCTATGTTGGCACGAAACATTACATCCACTTTAATTACTGTGTAAAAGAAACAGAAAATAATTGTTTGCAATAAAAATTCCACTGTATTTTAAAAATAGAAAGAGGGGATGATGATAGCACCCCACCCATACCATTAATTACCAGTGTCATTTAGTTAGAGAATCTACTACATATAATTAGATTGTATTATTATTTGAATGGACAGAAGATCCATTGGAGTATTTAAATTGCTGTAAATACATTCCTAAATATCATTTTTTGGTTGTTGGTCCTGATTCAGAAAGTTCTGAATCAGGCCAAATAAATTGTAAAATAGCCTTTTACCAAAATTCCACCACAGACTTCTATAAGAGATATTTCATAGTGTCAGTCTGTTCGTGCTTGTCGTATTGACTCAGTCCTATATATATATATATATATATATATATATATATATATATATATATATATATATATTAGTAATTTAAATGTGTTTGTATTAATTGTACTTACACTACATCATACACTCATAACCCTAGACATATAGACGTAGCTAACATACATACTAATCAAGAATAAGTCTGATTGAGGTCATAAGGTGGTAGCAGAAAGGTACTCTGATAACTCAACCCAGCATTTGTTATAATCAGGGACCTTCACAGCTGACCTCATTCAGTACAATAGAAATAACATTGATAATAACATCTGTAACACCAAATCCACCACACCCACTACTGATGTTCATGAGGCGACCATGTTTTCAGTGTTTTGTATATAAATGAATGATTCATGGTAGTATGTTACAGAGATAGCATGATAAGATAGTGTATACTGTGCAGAAGATAACAAAATACATGAATAAATCACATGTTATGATACATGGGTAAGATATAACCTTTGCCTTCCACTTATGGATGCCAAGTCACTTATGTACTTGCTGGTATGTCATAAGCTTCCAGGCAAGAACTAGCCATGATATATTTGGCTAACCAATTAATTGTTATGCTTCCTGACAATGCCGGTGGAGGTTATCTCTGGTTAGCGTCACTGGCTTCCTGTATACCCTTTTTATTATGTCTGATACAATCAAATTGTAAACAAAATCTGAAATAAAATATTAGACACACCTATATCTTTAATAACCATACATACCCTCTATGATTAATAAGCGCACTGTGAGGCTGTATCTGAAGAAGTATATCTGCCCTGCATGCAGCGTGAAAAAACTTTTCTTGCAGATACTGTCTTCCAGTCTCTCACTCTGGCGTCTGGATTTTGTGTGCGTGATTTTAAAGTTGTTGTTTTGAAAAGGTGATGGGTGGAGAGCGGGCACTTAACAGCTGACCATTATTGCCTCTTCTCGTTCCATCTTGGTCTACCCTGTTCAACCTGAAAATTGGTTATAATTGGGGTATTTAGTGTCATTTTATTTACTAATTTTGTATTAAGTTTAAATAACTATTGTCTTTTGCAGTTGCTGGTTTTAATTTATATTAGTATTTGTCATTTTATTTTCAGTTTTGTATTGTATATAGATAACTATTGTCCTTTGCACTTGGTTTTAATCTGTATTAGTGTTTGTTTGTTTGGTTTAAAAAAAAAAATCTCGTTGCCCTTCCTTGTCCTATGAGTAGTTAATGGGTTTGCTAATTTTTCTGGTTTTATTTTTTTAATGATTTGTTAGTTTTTGTTGCTTAAATTCTATTTGGATGAATGTCTTTTCTGAAGTATCATTTTTGTTATTGTTGTTTGATATTGCCATTGTTCCTAACCTTATATGTTTCCCTTTGTTTTATGTATATATCGTTTAAGTATTGATTGGGCTTCCCCTGAGGCATCTATACTAAACACCTTATGCCCTGTCATGTCTATATTGTTATTTCTAAAGTACGAGTATGTTTTTAATTCTAGCCTCTGTTGATCATATTTTCTACAGTGGATCAGGTAGTGGTCTATATCATTTTCTTTCTGACATTCTTGGCAGTGTGGTTCCTCTATCATGAAGTATGCTGCACCGAGATGGAGACGCCACAGCTTTTTGTTCGAGGGTACCTTTAGTTCTTATCTGACCTGGCAAGTCCTTGTTGGTTCTTTCAGCAGTTTGAACGCGTGTCTGCCTTTTCTACTGTTATTCCATGTTGTCTTCCATTCCTCGTTTATAGTTAGCTTCACGTGGCTCTTGATCTCCGACCTTCCCAGTCCTGCTCTTATATTGTTTTTACTTATCCTTCCATACTTGGCATTCTGGTCTGCCAACTCGTTACCAGCTATACCTATGTGTGCTGGAACCCACACTAGCCTCAAACTACATCCTCTGTTCCCTAGCAATGTATTAATTGCAAGAATTTCTTCTTTAATGTCTGGCCGGCTACATTTACCTGGGTGTTCTAGGGCTTGTAGTGATGATAGTGAGTCTGAAAATATCGTAACAGCTTCTGGTGGGTTATCTTCGATTATTTCTAAACTTTTTAGAATTGCTACCATCTCTGCGGTAAAAGTCGAAGCCCCTTCAGTTACACTGTTGCTCTTCTTTATACCCCACTGTGGTATTACTACTCCTGCACCTAGTTGCCCACTATCACCCTTGGATCCATCAGTGTAGACGGCCACACTTTGTTTTGTAAGTTGATTTATGAACTTTCTACTTATCGTTTTGGCCTCCTTATCTTCTATGTTTTGTTTGATCTTTTCAATAAGTGAGTAGTCTATGATTGGTGTTTTTACTTCCCAGGGTGGTATTGTGCTTCTATATTTATTACTATTTTTAATTGTGTTTGACAGTTCTTTGAATTGTGTTAGATCTTCTATAGTTCTCCACCCTGTTGGATATCTTTCTTTATTTAAGGGAACGTCCCAAACACTTGGTTGGTTTTTGACAAATGCTTTATGTGCTGGGTGGGTCACTTCTTGTGCTACTTTACTCCAATAATTTAATCTTAGTTCTTTCCGTCTTAGACCAAGGGGCGGTATGCCAAGAGCTACTTCTAGTGCTTCTACTGGTGTTGATAGAAATGCACCTGCAATGGTTCTCATGGCTGCGTTTTGAACTCTGTCTAGTTTTGCTTTGTTAGAAGCTGCAGCGGAGTCATAGACTATGCTGGCATAATCTAGTTCCCCCCTGATGAAAGACTTGTAGAACATAAGCATTATTTTATTGCTTCCCCCTCCACTACCTTTTACTATCCTAAGTATATTTAGGGGTCCCTACAGCTTTCTACTAAATTGTCTTTATGTTTATTTCAATTTAGTTGTTTATCTAAAGTCGTGCCCAGAAATCTAGTTGTTGAGGAGGTACATATTTTCTGTCCTTTAATGGTTATATTGATTTTGTTATTTTAAAAAAAATTCCGTTGCTGAATATCATACCTACTGTTTTGTTTACATAATTTGGACACCCCAACTTTTCATCCACTCTGAAACTTTGTCTGTTTGTCTGTCCTTATATTTGGGCGACTCTCCCGTACGAGAAAGCACCGTGTTGAGGCCGCTTAGATTTTTGTTAAATCTCCTGGTTTGAGGCGATCTGTGCTTCTTCTGTACTTGTATTCTCTTATTTTCACTACACACGTATATCTTTCCTTCCTTCCTAGGTATCCTTTCATTTTCCCAAGAGAAAGCGTTCATTCTATCCATGTTTTATCGAAATCCGTTGAGGTATGAATTTATAATAATTTCTTAACGATCATGAGCTAACTATTAGCAGACGTGATGACTGAAAAATATTAATTATTTTTAAAACTACTTACATTTGAATAATATCTTTTTGGAAATCACTCATTCTCTGTCTCCTTATATGAATTATTACATTTTAAATATCATTCCACAAAACTTGCACTTGTAGCTTTAGATTTTCTTTCCTGCCAATGCAAATTTTTAAGGTTGGCCATGTTTCATATACTGTTCAAAAAACAGAAACGCAACTTTTTTGGTGTTACTTTTATAAAAGATATTCGCTGATTGGACATCAGTCAACCTATCGACTGTGTCCACCTGGTCATTAACTTCTCGTGGTTACCTGAATTGTACTCACCTCATGATTCGTGAGGTCATGAAAGAGGTCAAGGTCAAAACAACATTTTTGACAATAACTCGTGACAGGTTCATGAGAATCCCGTGAAACTTACTGAACACAAAACTCTCTGACCATATTATTGAATGCCTAAAAAAGATTGACGCTCCTCGAATAAATTCAGTTGAAAATTTAATGCGCAAGTATGGCTCATCTCACTACAGAACAACGACTCATCATCATTGGACGTTTACAGACTGGACAGTCACAAAATGTAGTGGCCAGACAATTTAATGTGGTTAGAAGCACCATTAGTCGCATTTGGAGGCGATTTCAAGAAACTGGCTCAGTGGCAGACAGGCCGCGCAGTGGAAGACACAGAGTCACAACACCTGCCGAAGACCACTTCATACGGCTGCGTCACCTCAGGAATCGACTTGCATCTGCGTCCTCCACAGTCCAGTCAATGTCAGCAGCTCGTCGAATTTCAGATCAAACGGTCAGGAACCGGCTGCACGACTCTGATCTTTGGGCTAGAAGACCCTACAGAGGTCCTGTTCTTACGGACCGGCATCGCCAGAACCGACTGAAGTGGGCGAACTAGCATCGTCATTGGACCGTTGGGAATGACTGGAGACGGGTTTGGTTTAGTGATGAATCATTTTTTGTGCTCCAGTGACACGATAGACGGAGAGGAGTTTACCGCAGAGTCCATGAGCGCTACGCCCAGAACAGCGTTGATGAGGCTCCTCCACATGTTGGTGGAGGTGTACTGATGTGGGGGGTGATCAACTTCATGGGAAGAATTGACCTGGTGAAATTGAAGGACGCCTGAATGCCCAACGATACGTCGCTGAAATTCTTCGTCCTCACGTCCTTCCACTTCTATCTGCACGAGGGTCGATTTTTCAGCAGGATAACGCTCGACCTCATGTGGCCCAACTCACCACCCAGTTCATCGCTGACAACAACGTCCAGACCATTCCGTGGCCAGCCATGTTATCAGACATGAACCCCATAGAACACTTATGGGATGAACTCGACAGACGACTCCGCCAGCGAGACGTGGCTCCAGCCAATCTCCGACAGTTGTCTCTTGCACTGCGGGAAGAGGGGGCACCCATCCCACAACAACAGATCCAATGGCTAATCGGATCCATGTCAAGGAGATGTCGTTCTCTGATAGAGGCCAGAGGAGGCCATACACCTTACTAAAACGGAGGCCTCAATCGCAAAGAATAAAAGTCCAAACCAAATTTAATGAACATCATTTCATTGTTAAAGTCTGAAAGTTTCTTCATGCCAAGATTGAACCATTAATTCCGTAAAATAAAATTTTGGTACAAGTTTGAAATTTGGTGTCCATTACCACCAAGATCTGCTTACTCGGAGCAAGCAAGAGGACATGCACACCACCATAGCTGGCAGACGCTTGAGCTGGGTTGGCCATGTCCTCAGAGGAGACCCCGATGCCATCACAAGAACAGCTATGCTATGGACCCCTGAAGGAAAACGAAAGAGAGGCCGACCAAAAACAACTTGGCGGAGGACTGTGGAGGCTGAGATGCAAAGAATGAACCAGAGTTGGGGAACTGTACGAAGGATGGCCGTCGACCGAGCAAAGTGGAATCAATTTGTTGTTGAACTACAAGACGCCACCAGGCGTAATGGCCACTGACTGCTTTGACGGTCGGCGGCTAAGGATCAAAGAAGAAGAAGAAGCAAACACTTCATGTTCGCATTTACCTGGAGTTAATGTGGTATTATCACGTTTTAGGGACACAATTAATGTCTCAGGAATGGGCGATACGCCCCGTCATGCATCGAAGCGTGAAACGTGAACATTGACAGTAGGGAAAAAGAATGTGCTAACAATTGAATAATGCACATAATTCAGTATGCACAACAAATGTAGTTGAATACTTCCGGAAAGAGAGCGCACAAATTATGTCACACACACCAGCTTTAGCACCCTTCTCCCCCTTGTCAACAACGTGGCAGTTGTGGGAGTTTTATTTTTTTTAAATTGTTTTATTATGTTTTTTTTTTTAATGGAAAGGCGAGGGCACGCAAACATGCATTCACATACATTTACATTTTCATTTACGCTATTTGGACTCAGTGGAGTAGGCAGATGATACCATATTTTGATATCGGAAATCAGAATTATTATCTTGAATAAACTACTTATGTCCATCAAGGATTGAACGGGATCTTTTTTTTAAAATAATAATTAAAAAAAAAAAAAGAGCAAGATTGTGTTGCGTCCTTTTTGGGTTCCTTAACAGTATTATAGTTGACATGAGTCTTACTACTGTTAAGAGGGTACGCATCAACAAATGTGGTAAGAATATATTTGAAATTAAAGTCATCGCGCACAGGAGCGCACATATTTGTGCGTGGGTATTTCGCGTTTTGTTGCTTAACACTAGATGACGCAGTGACCTCCAGAGCGAGATGTAATGGCTGTGATGAAAGTCAGACTTGTGTCTGTTTGTTCAAGCCCCATATTGCGGGTTATCTACTGTTGAAGTCTTTTGTATACGGCAGTCCATACGGAAGCCATCGCCGTAAAGATTTTACAGTAAGTTCATTTATTCTTATGAAAATATATCTTACGTTTTTTCGCCATACTAAATCTAGTCAGTACATTCAATGGGAATCGTTGACCCTTCATTAGGATGTACTGAAATGGATAACATATAAAGCGAAGTCATTGGATCCAGCCTATTATTTTGAAGAATTGTATTACAAAACGTAAATACAAAGATAAAGTATTTGTTCGCCGTCCTAAGGATTACGGCACATAAGGAGAGGTCATTCAAATTCAGAACTTAGAAGTTTATAAGCGCTGTGTACTATAATGCCTCAATTATGATGTACAGAGGTTCCAGCATATATTATTTACGAGGCCATTGAAAGACGGGGTATTCTTGATGTATTATATACCCTTGATCATAATATGCATGTCTGCCCTTGAAAGGTCAGCCGTTATAGGAATAGATATCACTCAAGCCTATGATCTAAACTACTTTATCGTATATGAACATTGATGCTTTACTTACGATGTCCTGTTGTATGTTCATGGATATGACTGCCATGAGACTATCCGATATGAACAGTAATAATATATTGACATTTTCCCGATGTTCATTAATATGCAGTTCGTCAATGTTAGAGGATGTTTACTCTGCCCGTCTTGTCGTACGTCAAACGTGATTGTCTAATAAACTGTTTAACTTCATACAAGAGTTCCAGTGTGCTTCATTCGGCACTGGCATTTGTTGACGTGCCCTGTTGATGTTCCTGTTGCCTGATCGCCACCTAACTAAATAACATTCGCGTTATCAGCACAAGTAGTCAACTAGTCATCACTACCAATACACGACTACAAAATGACTTCAACAATCTGGTTGGCCAGTGTGATATGAAAAAGGTCTACTACAATGGTAGCAAGTTTCAAGGGAACGAATTTAATTTCCATGGAAAGAATCGTTTGAAATCTCGTGAGCTTTCAAGGCGACATCATCTTGGACTTGGAATCAAATATAACGGTTATTCAAGGTCAAGTAAACCTCAACTACCACCTTCAACATTGGACACAGTTACTATTTCACGTTAACATTTGTATGATGGCTCATGCATGCTACGCCCGTATGCCAAAATCAAAAACTTTGTGAAGACCGGGAAATTTTTTCTTCTATAAAGATAAGTAAAAAAGGTGTATGTTCTATTCACCGTGGCATGTATAGCTGAGCCCTTTTCTTTAAATATGTCCATATTTGTATTTGATGTTATGTATTCCATGTTTTATGTGGGAGGTTGGGTTTGGTGACTCATGAAGGAAACATCCCAGATTCACCCCGGGCCTTCGTGAGTGTTCTACAGGGACACATTTTTACAGACTTCCCGCAGTGGAATGTTCCAACACATATGTGTTGAAGGATTTTTGCGTCCACTGTGTTTGGTTGTCTGTGACAACTAATTGTTTAGCTGTTACGTCAAGTCTTTATTGTTGTTAACGTTGTAATTTCTTATATGTACCTTATTTGCATGATGTATTTTGTTCGTGACCGTCATCCTCAATCTCACTATCGCTTATTTTTATACACCATTTGTGTTTATACCTTGTGTTGTCACTAGTCTTGTCATTTTTTTCTTCGCAGTTGTCATTGCATTCTTTGCAAAATTCTCTTATTAGTTCTACTTTGTGATTCTTTTGATTCCTGCGAACGTTCTCATTCGTTCTTTAATAACTTGTCCTTGTCACTATTGTCTGCATTGTTTATTTCTGTTGTACTCTGATAATATTTGAAAGCATAATTTGATTCTTTGATTAATAATATTATTGATAATTAGCAAGTATTTTATGCAGTTCTATGGACAGGAACTTATTGCACTTATAAGAGAGTAATAAATTTTAAATCATTTGATAAAATCTTTCTAAGTAAGTAAGATTACAAATACATGTTTGTCATAATGGCATCTTTGGATTATTTTATTAAGCAAGCTAAAGCCCGTGGTATGACTCCCGAAGAAGTCAAACAATTCGCAATTGTCGAATATGACAAGGCTCAGAAACTAGAAGCAAAAAAATTGGATTTGGAGATTGAAAATAGAAAATTGGCCGCTGAAGAAAATGAAAGAAAACTTCAATTTGAAATTGAAAATAGGAGATTGGCAGCTGAAAAAAATGAAAAAAAGATTTCAGCTTGAGTCTGCTGAAAATGAAAGAAGATTTCAGCTTGAGGCCGCGGAAAATGAAAATAGAAGACAACATGAACAAAAATTGATGGCGCTGGAGATTGAAAAAATTAGATTAACAAATGAAGGTAATGCTCACAACGCTCAGTTTGTTCACACCTCTTCTAACAAAGACAATTTTAAACATGTAAACTTAAAATTGTCAGTATTCAAACAAAATTCAGATGACATACTATTTTACCTGGATAGATTTAAAACTATATGCGAAGCCATAAGATTGACAAATCACAGTATTGCGCACATTTGTTGCCATTACTTACAGGTGAAACATTAACAGTATTTAATCTGTTTAAAGACACTGACAAAATTGATTACAATATTGTCAGAGCTGCTTTGCTTAAAAAATTCCAACTGGATGAGGATGGTTATAGACTAAAATTTAAATCCCTAAAACCTGAAAGTGGAAAGGATTTTGGTGACTTTATCTCACTCATACGTCTTACATTCGACAGATGGGTTGAATTATCCAAAATAGAACGTTCCTATGAGGCTATTGTAGACTTATTACTACGTGATAAGGTCTTGTCTTCGGTTAACCCGTTATTTATTTCATTCTTACACGAACGTAAACCAATAAATATGAATGAAATAGAACAAAACTGTAGAAATTATTGTACCGCACATCCAAACATGTTAGTTAGCAATTCTCTGGTCAAAGAGGAATTGCCTGTTGCACTTGCCATGCAACAAGGAAATCATTTCCGTCATCGATCTCTCAGCAATGATAGGAACTTTAAAAAGTGAGATAACAAGAATTACAATTCTTTTAAAGGGAAATCATTTCGACATGGATCTCCTTATAATCAAAATTGGGGTCAATCTCACAGATCACGGGATTTTAATAAGAATGATCCTGGAAATTATCAAGGTAATAATTACAACCATAATTGGCAATCCAGATAGAATTTTGCTAATAACCGACATTTTTCACCAAACAAACAATATGGTCAAAGGAACAATAGTCATAACAATAATTGGCGAGCTAACCAAAATGGTAATCCCAATACAAATAATAATTATAGCAGTTTTAGAGACAATAGTCAAAATCGATCTCGAGGTACGGATAGATCTTCCAGCGGTAGATCGCATCATCAGACAAATTCTGCTATGCATGATTGTGGTGGAATACATTGATACAGCGATAAAATCCTCCATTATAAATATCAAAGTTAAAATAAAATGTAGGGATAAAATATAGTTAAGATACACTGCTACTTCTACGCCCACGCCACAAGCGCGTTGATTTTGGTAGACCGTACCATCGTTTTCTAGTGTCATTGAAAAAACTATTTATAACATGGGGACACGAAAGGCCTATTCGTTCAGACGGGGTAAGAAAAGGAGGGAAGAAAAAAATGATGCCGTCTGCACGCGTTTGAATCTAAAACTAGCATACGCGCGAACTTGTAGTTAGTTGTTTGAAATATGATGAAAGTTAAAAAATGGTAGTCAATTGGGTCACGAAAACAGGTTTAGCTGTTATTTAGAATGACGTAATTCCCACGTACTACGGGAGAATCTCGTATATAGCTTGAAAATAGTGCAAAAGGACATGAATAGGTTGGATAACATGGGAAAAAAATATGGAATTCCTTATTAATAGGTTTAGAATCACAAAAGTTAGCTAGTTTAAGAGCTTATCTTTTCCTGACAAATAATATTTTTTCAAATAAAAGGACGGACAGATAACTCGGAAGTTATTGACAAAAGACTGATTTGTTCGATGCAGACTCGCAAACAGATGTTCGTTTTGCAGCCACTATAGGTTACATTTTGACGCGTCCTTGAGTAGAAGCAGGAAAAGGGTCATGTGTTCTGTAGGAAAAGGGGTAGTCACGGAGTAGAAATTATGGGATGGCTCAAACTGAATATTGTTTTTTTTTTTTAAGTGTTAGGCAAAAACAAAGTCCATTTTTGGGAATGACAAGTTCGGACAGACCGACCGACAGAAATAATCTACGCATTGGACCAAATTTGGACCGTAGTGAAAAATTTTAAATTTAAAAAGCTTGGCTTTCCTATCTGATTGGTCAACACAGTTAAGATTATTGGAAAATTGGACGGCGCGTTGCCATTTTGTTTAAGACTGTCCATAGAAGCAGATCGTTGATGCTGTGAAGTGTGACGTCCACTGAATATAAATAAATAATATAAGTAATACGGACGCCATAGTCCAGCTAGCAGCTCAGCTGAGTTTGTGCTATTTCAACGTACCTGTGTGTTTTCATTTTGAATTGTGGTAAGGCAGAAATTATTAACCTTTTTACAGTAGAACTCCATTTATCCGAACCCCAATTATCCGAACATCCAATTATCCGAACACTTTTTCCAAAAAAAAAAAAAAAAAAAATCAGGAGCAACCAGTCATGTTAGACTACATTTCTGAATCTTTTGATGCGGCAAGCTTCAAATGTGTGCGAACAATTTGTAGAGGATATGATGGGCTAATGGTCGGTCGCTTACGTACAAGAAGTCAGTTAGATCATAAAGTCAGTTAATATCTGGTTTACCAATCCAGTGTACGGGTGCGTTCTAGGCAGAACACTGGCTAAACAGACAGTTCAACTTAAAATAATTGTGTCTGCTACTACAGCAGAATAATTTTGGTGTACAAGTATTTCTCTGTGCGATATAGCATCTTCCAGTAGGCCTAAAGCATATAAAAGGAACCGCAATGTTTTGTCAATTGAAACGAAAACAGAAATTATCAAGAGACTATGAAAAGGTGAAACTGTGTCTTCACTTGCGAGGATTTTCAATGTTGGGAAAGCTACCGTCTCTGACATCAAAAGTAACAAGGATAAAATTATGAGTTTTGCATCGAAATTGGATAGTGAAAATGGGTTGAAGAAACGTAAAACCATGAGAAATGCGAAAGATTTGAAATTGGAAGAGGCTTTGTATATATGGTTTGTGCAAAGAAGAAGCAAAGGGGAACCTGTCTCTGGCTCTCTATTGTGTGAAAAGGCACTTCAGTTCAACAATCAACTTGACGGTCCTCCTGACTTTAAGGCTAGCCAGGGATGGTTAAGAAACTTTAAATCTCGTCATGGCATACGAGAATTGGAGATTCAAGGGGAATCTTTATCTAGCGATGCAACTGCCGCTGAAAATTTTAAAAAAACATTCTTGGCTTTTTTGGAAGAAGAAGGTTATTCACTCGATGATGTGTATAATGCCGATGAGACTGGCTTATACTGGAAATCATTGCCTCAAAAATCACTTGCATCTCAGCACGAAGCATCTGCCCCTGGGTTTAAAAAGTGCAATTTTGGTAGCCGCGAATGCCAGTGGAAGTCATCGTTCACCGGTGCGGTGCTAATGATCGGCGAAGCCAAAAAACCACGTTGTTTAAAGAATGTTACATGTCTCCCATTGTGCCACAAAGCACAGAAGAGTGCTTGGATGAATAGTGAAATATTTCTTGATTGGTTTACAAATCAGTTCATCCCAAATGTGAAGAGGTTGAGAGAACAAGAAAAGAAAACTGGAAACGAATTTCTTCTACTGGACAATGCACCATCTCATCCAGAGACGGATACATTGAATGCAGTTGATGCAAATTTTAAAGTAATTTTTCTGCCTCTCAATGTAATAGCACTGATTCAACCAATGGATCAGGGTGTTATAGCAAAGCTTAAAAAGATGTACAAGAAGGAAGTCCTGCGTCGTTTATTGTTGGCTGAAGATGAAGAAAGTGTGGTGGCGTTTTCCAAAAAGCTTAATCTCAAAGACTGCTGCTATATGTTAGCTGATGCTTGGACCACCCTGTCACAGGATAATCTCGACAAGGCTTGGAATAGATTGCTTGGGAAAAAGGAGGAAATGAAACTACTGCAGTGGACACAAATGATGATTGTATAAATGAAGTTGTGGAACTGTTTCAAGCAATGCTCGGATTTTCGGACTGTGACAAAGATGATGCACACATGTGGCTAGAAGATGATAATGATTCTGGTTTTCCGTTTTTGAATGATGAAGAAATGTTGTTTTTGTGCAAGAAGAAAAAAAAATGCATGTAGTGACCGATGATAAAGACTCCTCAGAAGTACATGATGTACTTGTAGATTATGAAGAAAACCCAAAACGTCGACCAAGTCCTGAAGAGGCCTTTATAGCACTAGAAACAGCGATGGCTTGGTACGAGCAAGAAGATGACAGCTGTCCTACACAGCTTCTGCTGTTGAAGAGAATGCGGGACTTAGCAGCCAAAAGTAGACTATCCAGTTTGGTGCAAAAGAGGATTCCTCATTATTTTAAATAGTGGCTACATCTGTGCAAGTACATGTATACGTAATTTGCGCCTGGTTTTGAATCGTTTGTAATGTTATTTTGAAAACATTTCTCTTTCTTAAAAAATAATAATTAATACAAGTAGTACATGCACTGCAGTGTAATGAAAGATTTTGGTGATACAGTGATCTAATACAGTGTGGGTATTATTATTACAGCACAATTAAATATGTTTTATAGTGTATTTTCCTTGTGATGGTTAATTATTTTTAGAAATATGTGTACATGTACTCGATACATTATGTAATCCAATTATCCGAACATTTGATTATCCGAACGATGCTCGGTCCCATGGGGTTCGGATAAATGGAGTTCTACTGTATTTAACATTTCTGAGTGAGTGATACTGCCATATAATGAAAAATGATTAAGACAAGTAAGTACTTATTCTAGGTCCCAAGCCGACTGTTACAGGGCCTAGAGGTTGAATTACAATATGATAAACTATCAGAAATGTAGAATACAGATGTTTCTTTTCAGGTGGTCAGGTGGAAACATATCACCCACCTTATTATATGGAAAAAAAGAGATTAATGAAAATATTTCAGATGCAGTGCAGTCCATAGAGGAGAGGAATGTGAAACTAGTGCTACTTGATAACAGCCTGGATGTAGATGTGCTGGGTCGGTCAGAGAGATCTGACCCTGTCTTTTATTTCAATGTATTAATGCTTGTAAACATGGTGGATTAGGTATTATGTTAAGACCTAGCCTAATTTTGTGGTTTCAGAGTTTCTTTGTCTGGCACTATGCTCGTGCCAGATATTCTGAAGAGTACAACACTGTATGAAATGAGATGCCTACCATACTACCTCAGCGCATGTGAGGAGTGGGCCTAAGGAACAACTTTCTTCAATCGTCACAGGCCAGATAAGTGTTAAAGACCTGGCCTGCTGAGATTCATCAACGAATATAATATAATATAAACTCCATTGTGTAACTAATAACTTTTTCCACCATCAATCCTGTTAAAGAGCAAATGAATACTGTTAAATAAAGGACTGGGTATGATGGAAATACCCCGACCCGACATCCAGCACTAGTTCCTAAAGACTTTAGTTTTAGTACCAATATTAGCAAATTTAAATTATGTATATGTACAAGTCTTTCATGTGTTTACCCGATTATATGTAATTCTATTGAGATTAATTCATATTGATTTAAAAGTCCTGACCAGAAGAAAAACTAGGTTCAGGACAAAATAAACTTGAAAAAAATTGTAATTTCTAAATTTAAAACACAGTGTTAGTTGACTTGATTATAGAGATTAATATTAGTGTTTGTGTGTGCGTGTTTGTGTATTAAATTACCAGCACACCACAATTTCATTACCCTAGACATTCGACGTTGCTATCAGACATACTAGTCAAGAATAAGTCTGATTGAGGTCGTAAGGTGGTAGCAGCAAGGTACTCTGTAAACTCACATAAACTGTTATCCTCAGGGACCTTCACAGCTGACCTCATTCAGTACACTAAGTAAACATAACAGCAACACTTAATAACATCAAAACCCACCACATATATTGGGGTCTCCTGGTCCGGGATTTAAACTATTAGGGTATAAGTTTGTATAAATTCAACAGTGTCCCTAAAATTAAAAGTTATTCATAAGAAATATTTAAGGTGGAAAGTAAGAGTTGATGAATCTTCACAGCCAGTAGTAATTAATTAATTAGAGTGTCACTTTCTTAATTGTAATCTATCTTAAAACATTATTAGAGTTGTGTGATACAGGATGGCAGATCTAGCCAAATTCAGATCGGCTGCTGTGCTGACTGCTAAAGAAATGAATATGGAGGGTCAGGTTTTGATCCAATATGTAACGTCAGAATGCGACAAGTATATTGAAAGGGAAGATAGGAAGTTAGCAGAAGAAAGAAAATTACAGTTACAAATTGAGGCTGACAAAGAACTTAAGAGGCTGCAGATTGATCTGACAAAGAGGCTAGGGCATTGGAGGCAGATAGGGAGGCTGAAATAAAGCGGCTCCAATTGGAAGAGAAGAAATTAGAAGCTGAGGAAAGAAGACAGGCTGCTGAAAGGGAAGCAGAGGAAAAGAGACAGGCTGCTGAAAGGGAAGCAGAGGAAAAGAGACAGGCTGTTGAAAGGGAAGCAGAGGAAAAGAGACAGGCTGCTGAAAGGGAAGCAGACAAGGAGGAGAAGAGATTACAGAGGGAGCACGAGTTACGACTAAGGGAGTTGGAATTACAAGGCCATGCTCCTGAAAATGGTGCCAGCCCCTTTACCTCCGATGCCACTGCTAGTCAGGGAGCCTCAACCTCAGCTATGGGTTTTCATTTAGACCATTTTGTTGAGAAAGACGATGACATAGAAAGTTTTCTAAGTAGGTTTGAACTTTTGGCTACCACGTATGGGTTAGAGAGAAAAAGGTGGAGCCTAAAGTTATCCCAGGGTCTTAGGGGAACATCTTATGAAGTGTTTGCAAAAATGAATAGAGACGACCAAGACAATTATGACATGCTAAAGCAGGCTCTGTTATTAAGATATGAAAAGAATAGTGAATTTTATCGTAAGAAGTTTAGAAATGCCAAGCTTTTGTATGGGGAGACATACCACCAATTCTCTGCCAGACTGGAAACCTATTTGGAGAAATGGACTGCTCTGGGGAAGACCTAAGATCTTAAAGAAATGATCATGATAGAGCAATTAAGAGAGTCCATAGCTCCAGACCTGAGAAAGTTTCTCATGGAACAAGGTGCAGAGAGGTTGGGTGAGGTATTGAATGTCGCTGAGAGGTATCAAGCAGCCCAGGCAGAGGTAGCTGGCACTAAAAAGAAACATAGAGAATTTTAAGGCCACACAGCACTTTAATAAATTTGATACCAAAGAACAAGGTAACAAAGGTAGGACAAACTTTGATAGGCCACGAAATGATTATCGTGATAGAAACTCACAGTTTACTGACCAAAAATATAATGAAAGAAAACCTTTTAACCAAGGAAAGAGGTGGTGTAAATGGTGTAGGAAGGACAACCATAACACCGAAGTTTGTAAAAGGAAACCTTCTAACATTGCTGCAATGAAATCGGGGAACCAGAGATTAAAGGTTAAACCTACTGGACAGCAGGAACCTTATCACCCCCCAGTTTGTGAGGATGTTGTTTGTAACGGGGTCACCATAAGGTGCCTATATGATACCGGTTTGGATTTTGATTCAGTTGTGAGTGCTAGCCTAGTGAACCCAGGTCAGTATACCACCGAAACAGTGGAAATACAAGGGGCGACTAAGGACATACCACTCATGACACTTCCCATCGCAAGGATAACTGTGAAAACTCGCTATGTGGAAGGAGAAATCAGAGCAGCAGTGATAGATGAACCAATCTAC
This sequence comes from Oreohelix idahoensis, assembly GCA_024509875.1. Taxonomy (NCBI): domain Eukaryota; kingdom Metazoa; phylum Mollusca; class Gastropoda; order Stylommatophora; family Oreohelicidae; genus Oreohelix; species Oreohelix idahoensis. The sequence goes on along the minus strand of JAMPIV010014381.1, from coordinate 647,811 downwards.
CCTCTGATAGTGGGGTGTAGATATGTCTTCTTGGGGAATCCCAAGAGACCTGTGATCATGGCGACAGTGCAGACCAGGTCACAGTCAAAGGAGGAAGAAGGTGAACCTATAAATGCTCATCAAGAGGAGATGAGGAAGGCGCAGGCTGAGGATAGGACACTCAAGCCATGTTTTAAAAAATTGCCCAAATGTCACACACCTCCAAACAAGGGAGATTATTATATGAAGAACAAATTGTTATACAGGAAGGCCGGAACTGGAACAAATGGTCACAGCCAGCTTGTTCTTCCCACTTCATATAAGGAGAAAGTGATGGAACTAGGGCATGCGATTCCCTTCAGTGGTCACATGGGGATCAGCGCCACAGGACAGCGTATAGCTTGTCATTACTTCTGGCCAGGGATAACGGAAGATATAAAAAGATATGTAAAATCCTGTCCAGAATGTCAAAGGGTAGCTCCAAAGCATTGGACTGCTCCTGCAACTCTAGGGGAGATGCCCATAGTGGGAACACCTTTTGAGAGGGTTGCAGTGGATATTGTGGGACCTCTCACTCGGACCAAAAGGAGGAACAGTTACATCCTTACTCTGGTGGACACTTGTTCTATGTGGGGAGAGGCGGCAGCCCTGTCGTCAATCGATTCGAAACATGTGGCAGAGGCATTACTTACAATATTCACAAGATTAGGATTCCCGCATCAAATCTTGACTGATAATGGCTCCCAGTTCAAGGGGAAACTAACAGAAGAAGTTTTTAAGCTATTTCAAGCCAGACACTTTCATTGTAGCCCGTACCATCCACAAGGGAACGGCCAGGTAGAGAGGTTCAATGGGACTCTCATTTCTATCCTAAGAAAGCTGGCACATGAGAAACCTGATATGTGGGACCAATTTTTGCCCGCTGCGTTGTTTGCGTACCGGGAAGTATCACATAGTTCAACCGGGATGGCACTCGCAACCCTGTTATTTGGGAGGCCAATAAAAGGTCCATTGGAAGCCTTGTTAAGGACGTGGACAGATGAGAAGGCAGAGGAAACTGTTACCTCATCATATAACTATGTGAACGAGCTGACCACTCGTCTGAAAGCTGGATGGAAACTGGCAAATGATAATTTGAGACAAGCCAGGAAGAAACATGCAGCTTATTTTAATAGGAAAGCAAAGGACAGAGAATTAGCTGTGGGAGAGAAAGTGCTTCTTCTACTACCCGGCAGCAATAATAAGTTGCAAATTGGATGGCAAGGTCCATATACAGTTCTAGAGAAGGTGTCTAGAACAAACTATAAAATTGACAAAAAGGGGAAGGAGACAATATATCATGTGAACCTTTTAAAGAAGTATCTGGACAGACCAATCCAGGAAGGCACCCCCTTACTGACCTTGGCTATCGCAACCGAAATGAAAAAGGAACCACTTACCTCACATGAATACCCCTTACACCCATGTGAGACAGCCGCACACGTAAAAGTCAGTAAGCACCTGACTAAAAATCAGGTTCTGCAGGAACATACAGATGTGTTAACAGACAAACCGGGGCATACTAATTTGCTAGAATATAATATGAAGCTGGTAGACTCAACACCAATCTGTATGAGAGCCTATTCTGTTCCGTTCGCTAAGGAGAAAGCATTGAAAGAGGAGATAAATTATTTGTTGAAAGAAGGGATTATTTCTCACATTGAATCTCCTTATAGCTCCAGTGTAGTTTTGTTGTGGAAATCGTCTGGGGAACATAGACTGTGCATAGATTACAGGAAACTGAATGCTGTCACAGAAGGTCAGGTGGATCCATTACCGGACACAAAACAGTTATTTGCCAGACTGAACAAGGCAAAATATTTTTCGAAGGTGGATCTTAGCAAAGGCTATTACCAGATTCCAGTGAAGCCTGAGGTTCGACCTTATTTAGCTTTTAGCACCTCGGAAGGGCATTATGAATTCAACATGTTGCCATTTGGATTGAAAAATGCTCCGAGTGTATTTTCTAGGATGATGCGCAAATTGTTGGATCCCTTGAATAATCCATGTATCACGAATTTCATGGATGATATCTTCATCGCTGCAGAAACATTTGAAGAACACGTTAACTCTCTGAATATGCTATTTGATAGGCTCAGAGAAGCAAACTTGACTGCTAGACCAACAAAATGTTGTATTGGATGCAAAGAGTTGGAATTCTTGGGACATACTGTATATCAGGGTAACATGACCCCTGACCCCAAGAACTTGGAAAAATTGCAGAGAGCACCTAGACCACAAACAAAGAAAGACGTGCGATCATTCGTGTCGTTGTGTGGTTTTTACAAAAAATATATCAAAAATTTTAACTCTATATGTGCTCCTCTGACTGATTTGACTCGCAAGGGAAATCCAGATAAAATTGTTTGGTCAGCGCAGTGTGAATTGGCATTCCAAGAGTTAAAGGAAAAACTCACTAGCAAGCCTATTCTCAAATTGCCTGATTTGACTCAGGATTTTGTGGTGAGAACGGACGCAAGCAATGTGGGCCTGGGGGCTACTTTGTTGCAAAGGACCTCTTCACCCAATGGGGAACTGAACCCAGTCGCTTATGCTAGCCGCAAGTTGAACAAAGCGGAACAAGGCTATTCCACAAGCGAAAAGGAGTGTTTAGCGTTAATCTGGGCGATAAAAAAGTTCCAAATCTATCTATATGGTAGAACATTCGTGGTCCAAACGGATCATCAGCCTCTCGTATTCTTATCACAGGCCAAGCATGAAAATGCCAGATTATTACGATGGTCGTTATTATTACAGCCATATCAATTTACCATTGAATATATTCCGGGGTCACAGAACGTCGGTGCAGATTTCCTCAGTAGGCACCCCTGTGATCAAATTTAGAGTATTCAGCAGGCGTAAGGAGTTAATTTTATCTATGTGTATCACTGGTTTTGAAACTTGCATTAGTGCATGTTCTCAAGTGGGGCGATGTGTGGTGGAATACATTGATACAGCGATAAAATCCTCCATTATAAATATCAAAGTTAAAATAAAATGTAGGGATAAAATATAGTTAAGATACGCTGCTACTTCTTCGCCCACGCCACAAGCGCGTTGTTTCTGGTAGACCGTACCATCGTTTTCTAGTGTCATTGAAAAAACTATTTATAACATGGGGACACGAAAGGCCTATTCGTTCAGACGGGGTAAGAAAAGGAGGGAAGAAAAAAATGATGCCGTCTGCACGCGTTTGAATCTAAAACTAGCATACGCGTGAACTTGTAGTTAGTTGTTTGAAATACGATGAAAGTTAAAACATGGTAGTCAATTGGGTCACGAAAACAGGTTTAGCTCTTATTTAGAATGACGTAATTGCCACGTACTACGGGAGAATCTCGTATATAGCTTGAAAATAGTGCAAAAGGACATGAATAGGTTGGATAACATGAAAAAAAAAATGGAATTCCTTATTAATAGGTTTAGAATCACAAAAGTTAGCTAGTTTAAGAGCTTATCTTTTCCTGACAAATAATATGTTTTCAAATAAAAGGACGGACAGATAACTCGGAAGTTATTGACAAAAGACTGATTTGTTCGATGCAGACTCGCAAACAGATGTTCGTTTTGCAGCCACTATAGGTTACATTTTGACGCGTCCTTGAGTAGAAGCAGGAAAAGGGTCATGTGTTCTGTAGGAAAAGGGGTAGTCACGGAGTAGAAATTATGGGATGGCTCAAACTGAATATTGTTTTTTTGTTTTGAGTGTTAGGCCAAAACCAAGTCCATTTTTGGGGACAAGTTCGGACAGACCGACCGACAGAAATACACTATACATTGGACTAAATTTGGACCATAGTGAAAAATTTTAAATTTAAAAAGCTTGGCTTTCCTATCTGATTGGTCAACACAGTTAAGATTATTGGAAAATTGGACGGCGCGTTGCCATTTTGTTTAAGACTGTCCATAGAAGCAGATCGTTGATGCTGTGAAGTGTGACGTCCACTGAATATAAATAAATAATATAAGTAATACGGACGCCATAGTCCAGCCAGCAGCTCAGCTGAGTTTGTGCTATTTCAACATACCTGTGTGTTTTCATTTTGAATTGTGGTAAGGCAGAAATTATTAACCTTTTTATTTAACAATTCTGAGTGAGTGATACTGCCATATAATGAAAAATGATTAAGACAAGTAAGTACTTATTCTAGGTCCCCAGCCGACTGTTACAGGGCCTAGAGGTTGAATTATAATATGATAAACTATCAGAAATGTAGAATACAGATATTTCTTTTCAGGTGGTCAGGTGGAAACATATCACCCACCTTATTATATGGAAAAAAAAGAGATTAATGAAAATATTTCAGATGCAGTGCAGTCCATAGATGAGAGGAATGTGAAACTAGTGCTACTTGATAACAGCCTGGATGTAGATGTGCTGGGTCGGTCAGAGAGATCTGACCCTGTCTTTTATTTCAATGTATTAATGCTTGTAAACATGGTGGATTAGGTATTATGTTAAGACCTAGCCTAATTTTGTGGTTTCAGAGTTTCTTTATCTGGCACTGTGCTCGTGCCAGATATTCTGAAGAGTACAACACTGTATGAAATGAGATGCCTACCATACTACCTCAGCGCATGTGAGGAGTGGGCCTAAGGAACAACTTTCTTCAATCGTCACAGGCCAGATAAGTGTTAAAGACCTGGCCTGCTGAGATTCATCAACGAATATAATATAATATAAACTCCATTGTGTAACTAATAACTTTTTCCACCATCAATCCTGTTAAAGAGCAAATGAACACTGTTAAATAAAGGACTGGGTATGATGGAAATACTCCGACCCGACATCCAGCACTAGTTCCTAAAGACTTTAGTTTTAGTACCAATATTAGCAAATTTAAATTATGTATATGTACAAGTCTTTTATGTGTTTACTCGATTATATGTAATTCTATTGAAATTAATTCATATTGATTTAAAAGTCCTGACCAGAAGAAAAACTAGGTTCAGGACAAAATAAACTTGAAAAAAATTGTAATTTCTAAATTTAAAACACAGTGTTAGTTGACTTGATTATAGAGATTAATATTAGTGTTTGTGTGTGTGTGTTTGTGTATTTAATTACCAGCACACCACAATTTCATTACCCTAGACATTAGACGTAGCTATCAGACATACTAGTCAAGAATAAGTCTGATTGAGGTCGTAAGGTGGTAGCAGCAAGGTACTCTGTAAACTCACATAAACTGTTATCCTCAGGGACCTTCACAGCTGACCTCATTCAGTACACTAAGTAAACATAACAACAACACTTAATAACATCAAAACCCACCACAATGATACACAGGTTAATTTAAATCAGGATACAAATGTTAATCCTCATAATGCATCATCTTGATCTCTTGATTTTGAGCAGGCTAAATTTTGCCATGAAGGCACAACTTTATTCCAGCCCAAGGCGATCACTACGCTGAGTTGCGGACATGTGTTACCAAGCCTTCCTGCGATGTCTATGGCCATGTCAGCTTCGACACATGATGGAACAGGGTCTCTTAAATTACATCAAGGATTTGTTAACAGAATTCCTGTCTCCATTCTTTTTTATACAGGTTGTAGCACCATCGGCGTAAGACATTCGTTGATCGACCCGTCATGCGCAACAGGGAAAACTGTGAAATGCGTCACTTTCGGAGGAACAGTTGAATTTTTCCCTACAGCAATTATTGATATTGATACACCATTTTTTACAGGAAAAATACATGCCTGTCTTCTTCCAGCACCAATGAGTGATTTGATAATTGGTCGCATACATGGGTTTAAAGAGTGTACCCCACAGCAAATTGCTGCGTGGGAAAAGCAGCATATGCATTCTGCCAATGCAGTTGTAACTAGAGCGCAAGCTAAGGATATGTTGCAAAGTACACCAACAATACCTCCTGTCAATAATAATGATGATGTTGACTCTCTTATATCACGTGAGTCTTTTATAGCATTACAACAAAATGATGCTTCATTAAATAAATTTTTTCAATTAGCTAAGAATACTACAAACAAAGATACAAACTCTAGACATAGTTTTTTACTGAAGAATGCGTGTTAGTGAGATTGATACGTGATACGACGTCATCCGTACGATCTCAAATTTTAGTACCTTCTACTATGAGAGTGCTATCTGCTTTCTATTGGCCAGGTGTCCATAGAGATGTTAATATCTACTGTCGTTCCTGCATTACATGTCAAGAGGTTAAAGTTCGTGGTCCATACCACGCAGCTCCTATTCAAGCTGCTGACATTCCAATTCGACCATTTGAGAAAATGGCAATTGACATTATTGGTCCTATCCAACCTTCTGCTAGAGGACATACACATATTTTCACTTGTATTGATATGTGTACTCGTTGGCCTGAGGCTATACCGCTGAAGAGTACTTCATCTGCTAGTGTCGCGGATGCACTGTGGTTAATTTTTTCGCGTTTGGGTATTCCACGTAAAATATTATCTGACCATGGTGTGCAATTTGTTTCTGAAGCTATGTCTCAAGTCATGGCTATGCTACACATTGAGAGATCTCTTAGTTCTATCTATTACGCCAGGTCGAACGGTTTAATTGAACGTCAAAATAGGACACTCAAACAGTTATTGGGTAAAATTACTGAGGATCATCCTCAAGATTGGGACATATTTCTACCCGCTGCTCTCTTTGCTTATCGAGAGGTGCAAAATGAAGCTACAGGTTTTTCACCGTTTCAACTCGTCTTCGGTGTTCAACCTCGTGGTCCTATGTCGTTACTTCACGATTTTCTCACGGAGGAGGATATTACAAATGACACTCAATCCTCTTATGAGTATGTATTTCTTTGAGGAAAACAATTATAGATGCATGTAGGTTAGCTATCACATCATCTGAATCAGCAAAAGAAAAAGCTCGACTATCTGCTAATAGATATCGACGTCTTCGCATGCTTTTTCCCGGTGACGAGGCCTATGTATTACTCCCTCGTAAAGACAATCGTTTACTCATTGCTTGGAAAGGCCCTTTCAAAAAAATTTCTAGAATTTCTGATGTCGACTACATTGTCAATATCATGGGCAAACATAAAACCTTTTATATAAATATGTTAAAGGAATTTTATTCTCGTCCTGACTATCTTCAATCAGTATTCCAAGCAACTGACGACCCTACACCTTGTCTTCATCAATATACCGCTTTGTCGGTAATTTAGGAAGAAGAGTCTTCTTTTCAGGATGTACCTTTACCTATACCGGTAGTACCACTTCATTCAACAGAAAATTGGAATGATGTGTCAATTTCTCCTGATCTTTCTGCTGATCAGTGTCAGCAAGTGTCGTCTCTTCTTCAATCCTATCAGGATGTTCTCACTGACATCCCCGGTCGTACGTCTGTCATTCAACATGACATTTTACTGACCGACGACACACCTATTCGGGTCCATCCATATCCCATCACTCTTCACTTTCGATCTCAGGTTGATAAGGAATTAGATGAGATGCTTCAATTAAAAATAATTGAACCATCCACTTTACCATATTCTTCTTCGATGGTTATTATTCGTAAGAAAGATAATAACATCCGTCTTTGTGTTGATTATCATAAGTTAAATAAAGTTACACAATTTGACGCGGAACCATTACCACTTTTGGAAGATTTACTGGTTAAACTTTCTAAATCTATTTTCTTTACTAAGTTAGATTTGTCAAAGGGCTATTGGCAAGTCCCCTTGACAGATCGTGCAAAGCCACTCACTGCATTTTCTACTCCTCGTTGTCTTTTCCAATGGAATTTTATGCCATTTGGACTAGTAAACGCTCCTGCCACCTTTGTGCGCATGATGCGTCGTATTTTATCACATCGTTCCGATGTCATTGCACATATCGATGACATTTGCCTTTTTAGTGACTCATGGGATGATCATTTTCGTGGATTGAACACATTATTGTCCACTTTACGTGCGTATAACCTAACGGGAAAACCATCTAAAGCTTATGTTGGTTTTCATGACAAATCATGTTTAGTTCACCGTGTTGGTCACGGTCTTTTACATACTGAGGACAGTAATGTTTCTAACATCCTGAATATCACAACACCTAAGACTAAGAAACAAGTAAGGAGTCTTTTAGGTCTAATACAATTCTATGGGAGATTCATTCCTCATTTATCTACCATCACTGCATCTTTCTCTACTTTGTTAAAGAAGGGCGCAGCTAACATGATTCGGTGGTCGCAAGAACATCAAATCACGTTGGATATCATTAAATCATACTTTTCTAATGAACCTGTCTTACGGTTACCTAATGCGGACCTACCTTTCATTCTCCGCAGCGATGCGTCCAATTTTGGCATAGGAAGCGCATTACTTCAAGAATACTCTGGTACATTGCATCCTGTCATGTACGTGTCCAGAAAACTGACGACTACAGAGAAAAATTATTCTGTCTTGGATAAGGAATTGTTAGCTTTAGTCTGGTCAATAACCAACTTCAACGTTTTTTGTTGGGCGCACACTTTATAGTGGAGACAGACCAGCGTGCTCTTACTGCTCTCAACAACAGAGACGTGAAGTCATCGAGATCAACCAGATACGCAATCGCTCTGCAACCTTACAGTTTTACGATCCGAGCAATACCGGGATCTCAAAATGTTCTAGCAGACATCCTGTCACGGTGTCCTGATGAATCAAGCGAGCTTCTACGCCCTATGAAGAGTGACGCCTCTGCACGTTCAGTTCCTTCATTGTGACTTTATACTCAAGGAACATTATTTCGTTCAGCGATATTTTTATTATTATTGACTTGTACGCTAGTCTTGTGTCTGCATTGACATTTCAGTAATTTGACATATACAGTTTGCCAGTGTAATGACTTGAACTTTTAAATAACTGCCTATTGTGTGAATTTAACATTTAAAAGTGATAACATTTTAAGTCCAGCGGAACTTTGGGAAGTATTGACTATTTTCTAATATAACATTGCAACTTCGTGACTTTAACTAATAGTTAACTCAGGTGGGATTAATAACATTTTAAGACCATGAACGCTATGCTTCAACTATTAACTATTAAACTTACTTAGTTAGTTTTAATATTTAATATATTTAACTATCATTGTTTTAATGCGAGTTCATAGAGCTAGTAATTTTCGCTCAGTGTTTTAACACTCGTATTTAATTAGTTCCACTAATTATTTCTAGGCAATTTTAGGAGTGTTGCTCACTTCGCGTAGTTCATTTGCATTATTCTTCATTTATAACTCATCATTTTGATGCGTTCATATTCCATTTATTTAAATTCATTTATTGACATTTTTTCTTTCTGTTGACATTTTATTTGTGTTTCATCGTCCTTATTACTTTATATTATCTAGTGTTGCCACATTGGCCTCATGTTGGTTAATAGTGGTTGTACATTTACTTACTTTGCATTTTGTTTATTTGAGTTGAGTTCACTTTCATATTTATTCTGTCACTCGTAATATTTTGTTTAGTATATTTAGATTGATATTATATGTAGATGATAATTTGATTTACATCTCCGCGGTTATTCAAGTAAAAAAAAAAAAAAAAAAAATTTTTTTTTCCGCGAGGAATAAGGTAAACTGTTGTGTCCTTTTTAGGTTCCTTAACAGTATTATAGTTGACATGAGTCTTACTACTGTTAAGAGGGTACGCATCAACAAATGTGGTAAGAATATATTTGAAATTAAATTCATCGCGCACGGGAGCGCACATATTTGTGCGTGGGTATTTCGCGTTTTGTTGCTAAACACTAGATGACGTAGTGACCTCCAGAGAGAGATGTAATGGCTGTGATGGAAATCAGACTTGTGTCTGTTCAAGCCCCATATTGCGGGTTATCTACTGTGGAAGTCTTTTGTATACGGCCTTCCATACGGAAGCCATCGCCGGGAAGATTTTATAGTAAGTTCATTTATTCTTATGAAAATATATCTTACGTTTTTTTGCCATACTAAATCTAGTCAGTACATTCAATGGGAATCGTTGACCGTTCATTAGGATGTAGTGAAATGGATAACATATAAAGCGAAGTCATTGGATCCAGCCTATTATTTTGAAGAATTGTATTACAAAACGTAAATACAAAGATAAAGTATTTGTTCGCCGTCCTAAGGATTACGGCACATAAGGAGAGGTCATTCAAATTCAGAACTTAGAAGTTTATAAGCGCTGTGTACTATAATGCCTCAATTATGATGTACAGAGGTTCCAGCATATATTATTTACAAGGCCATTGAAAGACGGGATATTCTTGATGTATTATATACCCTTGATCATAATATGCATGTCTGCCCTTGAGAGGTCAGCCGTTATAGGAATAGATATCACTCAAGCCTATGATCTAAACTACTTTATCGTATATGAACATTGATGCTTTACTTACGATGTCCTGTTGTATGTTCATGGATATGACTGCCATGAGACTATCCGATATGAACAGTAATAATATATTGACATTTTCCCGATGTTCATTAACATGCAGTTCGTCAATGTTAGAGGATGTTTACTCTGCCCGTCTTGTCGTACGTCAAACGTGATTGTCTAATAAACTGTTTAACTTCATACAAGAGTTCCAGTGTGCTTCATTCGGCATTGGCATTTGTTGACGTGCCCTGTTGATGTTCCTGTTGCCTGATCGTCACCTAACTAAATAACATTCGCGTTATCAGCACCAGTAGTCAACTAGACATCACTACCAATATACGACTACAAAATGACTACAACAGATTGCTTTGAAAAACACAAGATATTCGTTGACACTTATTCCATAATGTGTGGCCCAGAAAATAGTCGTGGCGTGGCAACTACCCTGTGTGCTAAGGGCAAGGGGGCGCCGGAGCAGGGACATTCTGGTTTTCCGTTAAGAAACTCTACTTAAAATTGTTCTTTTTAACTTCAGCTGTGAAATAATTTGCCCAAAGCAAAGCACGAAATGTAAATCTTTAACCCCCCCCCCCCCACCCCCCCCCCTAAAACCAGAGTGTGGCATGCTGTTAACATTCCGTTATTGCCACAGAAACCACGCTGCAAGAGTATATGAATGTTTTGTGCAGTGGTGGTTCCATGATCCATAGGGAACACAAAAGAAAATGAAAATCAATATAGAGTACAATTATTTTTCAGCTTGATTAGAATCAGGACAACACGCGTACTAGTAGTACCTGCAGCGTTATAACTGTTGTGAGCAATCAGATGGGATTATTTTTACGACTAGGTTAGAAAAAGTAGTTAAGAAACCCTCAGACATAGCCCGAATACGTGACGCTCAGTACGCCCCTAATAACATATACACAAAGGGCTGGGCACAACAGAGATAAAAAATGTCATTTAACAAAGGAATAGACAGAATATTGGCAACATCGTCATAAAGGCAGACACGCGTATACACTGCTAAAAGATCCAACTCGAATATGTCAGATATCTAGAAAGCCAAAAATGCCATGCAATAGAAAACTGATTGGACTTCAACTAGGAAAAGGCTATGTCATGAAAGAGGGACCATACTGTGGAAAAGATCTGGGAAAGAACACCAAAGAACATTAATTGTTAACATGCAAGAAATATGAACAACACATAAAACCACTCACGGAATAGTTGAGAGCACAAAACTCACCATCATCATCACTAGAGACTGTACTTAAAATTGACCTACCCAGGCAGCTACACAATGTACCGTAATATAATTTTATATTACCAAAACAAGAATTAACATAACTACCAGACCAAATGACAATGATAAAGGAAGAACAAACCACTTAAAAGAATACACCCCCCCCCCCCCCGCCCCAAATCAGGATTAGAAGTAGAAAAAAAAAACAACCGTCACCAAAAAATCAACAAACGTCCAGTAGTTACATTTAATATAATGTCAATTGCAGTAAAAAAGAAAAGATACGAAGATACAGTAAAACAGAACCTACAAACCCTTCAAAATGCAAACGATAGAGAAATGCAGCCTGGAGGAACCAACAAAGGAAAAAACATCCAATGTAAATATGCTATATAGAATAAAGAACACAATATACCCGGTACCCAAATTATAACCCACGTAGGGTTGAACCGGGTGTCCTATACATAAGACACACCAGTTTTCCGATGCATGAACAAATAATCAAATCAAAGTGAGCTGTAAACGAACGTCTTTGTTCAGACAGATTTGGAACTTCATTCAATAACTCGCACTTAGCAGCAGGGGCGTTAAAGTATCTGGCACCTGGGGCGGATCCTTCCTTTGGCAGTACCAAAAAAACACACAAAATATATATTATGCTTGCAAGTAGATTCTTAAACAATACAGTACAGTCATAAAAGTGTCCGATGGCACCCCTTCCTGGCTGTCACCTGGGGCTGATCGCCACCACATTAGTACGCCACTGCTTAGCAGTGTTTATGAAAATTGAACTTTGGCACCCAGAGATACCTTTCCTCCGCACTAGCTCCACACTTTTGCAACATTTCACCGTCGAACATTCTAGATTAGGATAGTGATTACTCATATAGGTCAGGCTGCTTGCTCGTCATCGGGGACTCCCCCAGCAAGGAAAATCTCCAGCCGTTTACTTGCTTTTTTAGACCACGTATTACAGAGCAGCCAGACAAGACATCGCCATACACTGACGTCATCGAACCCGTACATAAAAAAAGGACCAAGATACATTTGCTTTAAAAGTCCATTTATGGGTCCTGTAGCATACACACAACAACGCACTCACACGCACACTAAATAAAATTTTGGCGAGGCGCGTCCCGTTCAACCAAGTCGGTTATATTAGGGCGCATGTCCAAATACAAAAGACCTTTAGGTATGATAATATTAGTATAAGTGCATTATTCAGTTATATTATTGCACATTCATTTATATGCAGGTGTCGATTACATTTTTGGTTATGTAGACGTGGTATCTTTTAAGCTGTCATAATGTATCTGCCTCTAAAGGCCGGCTCCAGGCACGAACCACTTGGACAGCTGGCTCGAAGCGCCAAAGCTCAGGGGCGATAAGACTGTCCATAGAGAAAAAAAGTTAAATAAAATTGATCAATAAATGGGTGTGAACTGTTGTTCTCTCCCACCCCCACCCTCTCCCTGTTTGGCAGAAATTTTGTTCTACGACTCCGATTTTTTCTTCAATATACACAGAGAGAGAGAGAGAGAGAGAGAGAGAGAGAGAGAGAGAGAGAGAGAGAGAGAGAGAGAGAGAGAGAGAGAGAGAGAGAGACTGAGCAATGGATAATAATAATTTAAAATTACGTCTTTTCCCTACTCGTATAAATACATATATATATATGTGGCCAGGGGGCACCAAATAAATAGTTGGCTCGGGACGACTGAATCCTTAGAGTCGGCCCTGCCGCCTATGCAAATGCGTCTTTTACTAATTGGATGTTTGTTTGTTTCACAAACATAGAGTATACTTCAAAGAAGTTTCTTCTAACAATATAAACACGCCCATAGACCTGACCCTCCATCTTTCCTAATCTTCCCTTATGATTGTTCTCTGTCTTCTCTCATCAGTACCCGTATCTCTGACCTACTCTCAGTACTCTTTAGCCTTAGCTCCCCAAGGAGCACAAACCACCAACAGACACATGCCATCCATCGCCAACGGCTTCTTCTCATCTCTTAGTAGGGAATGGCGGTCTTAGGTATTATTCTGGTGGAGCCGATGGTGGAGCGCTGGTGGAGCATGACTTTTATATAGCAAAAAAATGGCGGCGCGCTGGTGGAGCGCATGACTTTTATATAAGGGAAATGTGGTGGGGCAAGATGGCGGACTTGAGATAACAAGGGGAGGTTATATGGGGGAAGATGGCGGACTTGAGATAACAAGGGGGAGATAAGTAGGTTGTTGTATTGCATGACTTTTTATATAAGGAAATGTGCAGGTGGAGCATCAGGCGGAGGGTGATGACTTTTTATATAAGAAAATACTCAGTGTGCAGGTGGAGCATCAGGCGGAGGGTGATGACTTTTTATATAAGGAAATACTCATTGTGCAGGTGGAGCAGCAGGCGTTGGTACATGACTTTTTATATAAGGAAATACTCATTGCGCAGGTGGAGCATCAGGCGTTGGTGCATGACTTTTTATATAAGGAAATACTCATTGTGCAGGTGGAGCAGCAGGCGTTGGTACATGACTTTTATATAAGGAAATACTCATTGCGCAGGTGGAGCATCAGGCGTTGGTGCATGACTTTTTATATAAGGAAATACTCATTGTGCAGGTGGAGTAGCAGGCGTTGGTACATGACTTTTTATATAAGGAAAATGTGCAGGTGGAGCATCAGGCGGAGAGTGATGACTTTTTATATAAGGAAATACTCAGTGTGCAGGTGGAGCATCAGGCGGAGGGTGATGACTTTTTATATAAGGAAATACTCATTGTGCAGGTGGAGCAGCAGGCGTTGGTACATGACTTTTATATAAGGAAATACTCATTGCGCAGGTGGAGCATCAGGCGTTGGTGCATGACTTTTTATATAAGGAAATACTCATTGTGCAGGTGGAGCAGCAGGCGTTGGTACATGACTTTTATATTAGGAAATACTCATTGCGCAGGTGGAGCATCAGGCGTTGGTGCATGACTTTTTATATAAAGAAATACTCATTATGCAGGTGGAGCAGCAGGCGTTGGTACATGACTTTTTATATAAGGAATTGAGGAGGAGGAGAGGCGGAGGTGCATGACTTTTTATATAAGGAAATACTCAGTGTGCAGGTGGAGCATCAGGTGTTGGTACATGACTTTTTATATAAGGAAATACTCAGTGTGCAGGTGGAGCATCAGGTGGAGGGTGATGAATTTTTATATAAGGAAATACTCATTGTGCAGGTGGAGCAGCAGGCGTTGGTACATGACTTTTTATATAAGGAAAATGTGCAGGTGGAGCATCAGGCGGAGAGTGATGACATTTTATATAAGGAAATACTCAGTGTGCAGGTGGAGCATCAGGCGGAGGGTGATGACTTTTTATATAAGGAAATACTCATTGTGCAGGTGGAGCAGCAGGCGTTGGTTCATGACTTTTTATATAAGGAAAATGTGCAGGTGGAGCATCAGGCGGAGAGTGATGACATTTTATATAAGGAAATACTCAGTGTGCAGGTGGAGCATCAGGCGGAGGGTGATGACTTTTTATATAAGAAAATACTCAGTGTGCAGGTGGAGCATCAGGCGGGATGACTTTTATATAAGGAAAATGTGCAGGTGGAGCATCAGGCGGGATGACTTTTTATATAAGAAAATACTCAGTGTGCAGGTGGAGCAGCAGGTGGGGTGACGTTTTATATAAGGAAATACTCATTGCACAGGTGGAGCAGCAGGTGTTGGTGCATGACTTTTTATATATGGAAATACTCAGTGTGCAGGTGGAGCATCAGGCGGGATGACTTTTTATATAAGGAAATACGCAGTGTGGAGGTGGAGCAGCAGGAGAAGTGGATGACTTTTTTATATAGTAATATGTGTTTATTGAGATAACAAGAAGACGATAATATGAAGAGGATAATAGGTAGACTTTGCGATTTTTAGATAACAAGAAGACGTTATTTATAGATATATATTAATTCTGCAGGAGTGATGCAGGGGTAAGATGGCGGGGTGACTTTTTATATAAGTAGAAAAATGGCGGCGCGCTGCAGGCGCAAGATGGCGGGATGACTTTTTATATAGGGAAAATGTACAGGGGCAAGATGGTGGACTTGAGATAACAAGAAGGTGGTATATGGTGCAAGATGGCGGGGTGATTTTTTATATAAGGAATTGAGGAGGAGGAGAGGAGGAGGTCCATGACTTTTTATATAGAGATATGTTTAGATAACAAGAAGACGTTATTTATAGACATATAATAATTCTGCAGGAGTGATGCAGGGGCAGGGGTGATATTTTTGTGTGATGTGGTATGGTTTTGGAGGTGGAAGAGAGATATTTTAGATGTTGAGGGGAGATGTGGTGACGTTGTCAGGATGCATCTGTGTACATTTTTGGGGTGTAGCAGGCGAGTGGACCAGCATTGAGAGGTGGGAGTGAAGAGACGTTGGTGACGAGGTACGGGTGTAATGTAGCAGGTGGGGTTAGGTTAGGGGGATATTTTTGTGTGATGTGGTGTGGTTTTGGAGGTGGAAGAGAGATATTTTAGATGTTGAGGGGAGATGTGGTGACGTTGTCAGGATGCCTCTGTGTACATTTTTGGGGTGTAGCAGGCGAGTGGACCAGCATTGAGAGGTGGGAGTGAAGAGGCGTCGGTGACGAGGTACGGGTGTAATGTAGCAGGTGGGGTTAGGTTAGGGGGATATTTTTGTGTGATGTGGTATGGTTTTGGAGGTGGGTGAGAGATATTTTAGATGTTGAGGGGAGATGTGGTTTACGTTGTCAGGATGCCTCTGTGTACATTTTGGGGTGTAGCAGGCGAGTTTGCCAGCATTGAGAGGTGGGTCTGAAGAGGCGTGACTTTGGACGAGGTACGAAAATGTGTTAAGTAGCAGGTGGGGAGGTTACGTGTGTGTTGGAGGAATTGTTTTGTTATGTGTGTTGGTGTGTTTGTTTATACAGTCTACAACCGCGTGACTTTTATATATTAACGAAAATGGCTTGTATATAGTAATATATAAGTTCATTAATGGCGGGCGTGTTGGGTGATGATTATTTTACAAAACAGTTATACGTACATATTACAGATAGGTAGCCAATATTAGAATTATAGAACAACGTGTCTCAAACGGTTTAGTCTAAGAACCCCATGATGTCTTACAAGTTATTGAGGTCCCAGAGCTCTTTTGTAGATAAGAGTTGTACCGCGAGGATATGACAATATCAAAGAAGGTGTTCGATTATAAGGAACATAGTGTTCACCTCGCTGACCCCCAAATGGACTTTCCGCGCACCATATTTTGAGAATCACCGTTCGTATGTCTTTCTTTATTCAGCTGATAATAGCATTCGGGTTATTTCGTCCTACCAATTAGACACCTGATTCTGGTTAACTTTACATGGCATGTTTAATCAGTACGAGCTGTGTTTGCTTGGCGCAACGTGTGGTGCAAATCTGCCTTCCGCTCGCGGCATAACAAAAAAGAGACGTTGGCTGGGAGGGTTTTGAAGAGGTGTGTTAACGTGACACCAGGTACGTAAATCACGTCTTTGAACATATCTACCCCTAGGTCCGCGTAAAAACTAACGTGTTGTTCTAACGCTGTGTGTGGCTAGTGATGAGAATATAAGACGCTGAGAGGTGAAGTTTGGTCGTAGACAACTACTCACTAGGAAATGCCCGTGAGGTGGTAGAAATACGCCCTCGACACTATAGAAATATGCCCTCGAGATGATATAAATATGCCCTCGACACGACAGAAATATGCCCGCGATGCTATAGAAATATGTATGTGTAATGATAGAAAATATGCCCTCGAGACGACATAAATATACCCCCGAGATGATAGAAATGTGACCACAGGTTTTGGTAGAAAACTTTAGGTATCGCCCACCAAAGTATTTTCACCGGTGTATCAAAGGATGGTCTCGATAAAATTTACTCTCTCGACCCTCACTCAGCTCTCCAAAGGTTTAACCATTTCATCACAGCTCTTGATATAGACCCAGTTGGTGGAAACAAGGGAAGTCAGGTGCAAAGAGGTATGACCCCACCTGCAAGGGGTGGTCCCGGAAACAGTCTGCAGCAGGGCAGTCTGGATGATCGAATGCGGCTCGCAATGGGAAGGCAAACTCGGTCCCTAAAAAATGTCAGGGTGTAGTCGGTTGTGTCAACCGAAAGGTGGAGATATCACAGCTTAGGCGTAAACAGATACAACGCAACCACAAGCCTTTTCAGAGCGAACAAGGAAGAAGAAGAAGATCTTCAACGAGGTATGACCGGTAGTGTCTGATGATAGCACAACGACTCAGCAGTAAAGTATGAACTTACGTGTCTGACCACGCGCGTTAAAAGAAAAAACTACGTGTGTTTTGAGTTTTATTAAACATGGATGAGAGAGAGAAAGAGAGAGAGAGAGAGAGAGAGAGAGAGAGAGAGAGAGAGAATAAAACACAGTCTTATTTTTAGGTTGTTATCAAAGGAAATAATTTTGTTTAACAGATCAGAATGGTCCCCGCGCAGGCTGTGATAGAAAAGATATTGATTTAAAAACCACGCGCTCACGAAACAAATGACAATTTTCCCTGTCGTTTAAGAAATAAGCTTTATTAACGTGTTTGCTCGTTTGTACCATAGCAAGGCGTTTTTCTTTGTGTAGTTCGACAAATATGCTATGTTCTAAATATTCTTTTTAATGTGACAAAAGTGTTTATTAATTTTTCCGTGGTGGATCCAACATAATTTATTTCGTGTCTACATTACAACCAAGTTGTTGTATATTTGAAAACCAAACAAGAAAATACAAAAATCGCGTACACCCTTCTACTGATGGAAGCAACTTAGACTATCGAGCATACGATATATCTGTCTTGATGGCAAACCACATGAAAAAACAACCAAGGCGAGTTGTCTTTTTTGGTTTGTAACTAAGAAATAAACTTAACAAAGAAAATAGAAATATTCGGTGAAACAGGCTATCGTCGATACGCCAATGTTTAATTACACCCCAGGTGTGTTTGGAAAAAACAATTAAACAAAGCCGACTGCATTCAGAAAGATCGAGTGAGAGACGTACGCGTGTGTGCTGGTGATGGAGTCGTTTATGTCACGGCTTTGGTCGTTGGTGTGCGTTGCCTCATAAAATCACTATTAGTTATCTGTAATGTTTTAAATCGTTTTTTGTTAAGCCGTTATTTCTATAATAGTGTGTATTCCTAAGCAATAACAGGAGATTTTTGTGTATTTTATGAAAGTTTAGGTACACTACCCAAAAGGGATTTCAACAGGGAGACTAGAGTATGACACCAACTAGATACGGCTTTAGTGTTACACTCTGTGACTGAAACAATGTTGAGGTCAGTTTCAAACATTTTAAGAAAACGCAACAACCACGTGCTTGTAACATCACTAGAAAGAAACAGGTTTGATGACCAGTGTGAAACAGCGCGCGTAAAACTTGACTCGTTTTAAAATCCTCGTACCATAGAGGGTGCCGTTAGGACTAAATATAGCTAGCTAGAAAAACGTAATAAAATAGCTAACAGGCAGAGTTTTCTTTAGTATTGGTGGGAGTGTAGTGTTTGATAGAAGTATATAGTTAATGATCTCTTTTAAAAGAATACTTGAGTTAAAGAGGAAAATATAAAAATCGGATATATGTCATAACCAGACTAAAATATGACGCAAACTACATAGTCCTTAGTGTTACAGGTTACAAGCGAGACAATGGCGAGGCCAGTTTCAATCATTTTAAGAAAAACCAACACGCACGTGTTTTTTTTACCACGCGTTGTTAAACTCGATCGATGGTCCGCGCTCGCGATTTTAGTTAACAAGAAGACGATATATTCATATAATAGGAAGATATATTTAGACAATAAGAAGACTTTGAGACAATAGGAAGACGAGAATAGGAAGAGGTTAATAGGAAGACGATATATTTATAGATAACACGAAGAGGATAACAAGAAGACGATAACAAGAAGACGATAACAAGAAGACGATATATTTAGACAAACAATTAGACGATATAGGTAACAAAAGAAGTACACACAAGGTATGTGTGATGCACATGGTGTTAAGTCAGCCGGCGCGATGGTGTAACCACCATCGCGGCGGCCTCCTTAACCGTTCCAGAGTTCCTCTGGTGCCCAGTTAAAACTGGGTCTGCCCTCCCGGGTTGTGTGCGGTGCATCACACATACCTTGTGTGTACTTCTTTTGTTACCTATATCGTCTAATTGTTTGTCTAAATATATCGTCTTCTTGTTATCGTCTTCTTGTTATCGTCTTCTTGTTATCCTCTTCGTGTTATCTATAAATATATCGTCTTCCTATTAATTTCTTCCTATTCTCGTCTTCCTATTGTCTCAAAGTCTTCTTATTGTCTAAATATATCTTCCTATTATATGAATATATCGTCTTCTTGTTAACTAAAATCGCGAGCGCGGACCATCGATCGAGTTTAACAACGCGTGGTAAAAAAAACACGTGCGTGTTGGTTTTTCTTAAAATGATTGAAACTGGCCTCGCCATTGTCTCGCTTGTAACCTGTAACACTAAGGACTATGTAGTTTGCGTCATATTTTAGTCTGGTTATGACATATATCCGATTTTTATATTTTCCTCTTTAACTCAAGTATTCTTTTAAAAGAGATCATTAACTATATACTTCTATCAAACACTGCACTCCCACCAATACTAAAGAAAACTCTGCCTGTTAGCTATTTTATTACGTTTTTCTAGCTAGCTATATTTAGTCCTAACGGCACCCTCTATGGTACGAGGATTTTAAAACGAGTCAAGTTTACGCGCGCTGTTTCACACTGGTCATCAAACCTGTTTCTTTCTAGTGATGTTACAAGCACGTGGTTGTTGCGTTTTCTTAAAATGTTTGAAACTGACCTCAACATTGTTTCAGTCACTCCATCACCAGCACACACGCGTACGTCTCTCACTCGATCTTTCTGAATGCAGTCGGCTTTGTTTAATTGTTTTTTCCAAACACACCTGGGGTGTAATTAAACATTGGCGTATCGACGATAGCCTGTTTCACCGAATATTTCTATTTTCTTTGTTAAGTTTATTTCTTAGTTACAAACCAAAAAAGACAACTCGCCTTGGTTGTTTTTTCATGTGGTTTGCCATCAAGACAGATATATCGTATGCTCGATAGTCTAAGTTGCTTCCATCAGTAGAAGGGTGTACGCGATTTTTGTATTTTCTTGTTTGGTTTTCAAATATACAACAACTTGGTTGTAATGTAGACACGAAATAAATTATGTTGGATCCACCACGGAAAAATTAATAAACACTTTTGTCACATTAAAAAGAATATTTAGAACATAGCATATTTGTCGAACTACACAAAGAAAAACGCCTTGCTATGGTACAAACGAGCAAACACGTTAATAAAGCTTATTTCTTAAACGACAGGGAAAATTGTCATTTGTTTCGTGAGCGCGTGGTTTTTAAATCAATATCTTTTCTATCACAGCCTGCGCGGGGACCATTCTGATCTGTTAAACAAAATTATTTCCTTTGATAACAACCTAAAAATAAGACTGTGTTTTATTCTCTCTCTCTCTCTCTCTCGCTCTCTCTCTCTTTCTCTCTCTCTCTTTCTCTCTCTCATCCATGTTTAATAAAACTCAAAACACACGTAGTTTTTTCTTTTAACGCGCGTGGTCAGACACGTAAGTTCATACTTTACTGCTGAGTCGTTGTGCTATCATCAGACACTACCGGTCATACCTCGTTGAAGATCTTCTTCTTCTTCCTTGTTCGCTCTGAAAAGGCTTGTGGTTGCGTTGTATCTGTTTACGCCTAAGCTGTGATATCTCCACCTTTCGGTTGACACAACCGACTACACCCTGACATTTTTTAGGGACCGAGTTTGCCTTCCCATTGCGAGCCGCAGGGCGTATTTCTACCACCTCACGGGCATTTCCTAGTGAGTAGTTGTCTACGACCAAACTTCACCTCTCAGCGTCTTATATTCTCATCACTAGCCACACACAGCGTTAGAACAACACGTTAGTTTTTACGCGGACCTAGGGGTAGATATGGTCAAAGACGTGATTTCCGTACCTGGTGTCACGTTAACACACCTCTGTCGTAAATTTATTTTGAGAGAAAAGAGTCTAGAAATAGTAATCCGGTTTAGAGTGAAAATGATGATGGAAAGCTCAGTGATAGAAAATGTAGAGATTAAATAGTTGCTTCACAGCGTGCTGGAGGAGAGTAAAGACAGACTTATTTACGACAATTCGTCTCTCTCAATCTTCTCTTCCACTCTCCTGGTCAAACAATTATTTGCCAGTTTTCCAGACACACCTCTGCGCGCACACCGATTTGGTGTTTTCAAACACACAGACGACGTAGATACAAACTATATTAAACGAATAGGGGAAAAGTTGGGCTTTGGGTATATCCAACACAGAACTAAATGAGTTTATGTGATTTATTCACCGTAAAGATCAAATCACAAAAAAAAACAATATCAAGTGTTACATAAATTTATCATAAGTACAGAGATGCAAATAACAAGTTTGGGAGGAGTGAAGAAGATTGGTATCGACTAAGCCCTTCCCGCTTATTTCTTCTTCTTCTTCTTCTTCCGTCCTTAGCCGAAGACCGACAAAGCAGTCAGGGGCTAGTACGCCACGAACAGGCGTCTTAGGGCAACAAGAAATTAATTGTTGTTCCGTTACGCCTAATGGCGTTTATTGGTACAACAAAAAATTAGTTGTTGTTTCCGTGTAGATACAGAAAAGATATATTACCAGGTAAGCAAGTTAACAAAATGGTTACACAAAAGAATTAATTTCCTGTCATTCATACACTCTGTGCGGATCCACACTCATATACACCACACACTTACCGAGTTGCAGCATCAGACACTCCCTTAGAATGATAAACACAATAATTAACTCTTGACGTATGACAACTGTCTAGTCCTTCTATGTCCCGCCCCAGATAATGCGAGGATTCACTGAGAGCAAATATTCCCGCTTATCGCCGGACTTGAAGTTCTAAGAGTTCTTGTGTTTTATTATAAAGAAACGAGTCTATGGGATGGCACTGACGCAGTTCGACATAGGGGTGAAAAATGAGGTGATGGTATAATCCTTCACTGCGTGATGATAGCCACTGACCGGGAAAGTTTTTAATCCAGTGAGGAAAAACTAGGCTCGGTCACATTCAGGTAAATCGGTAATCTCTCACAATAGAGCAGTATATAAACTATCGCTACTGGCACTGTTCATCTTCCAGTTTATCTTACAGATTTAATTTGATGATAATAATCAAATGATCTTGGGTAGGCTTTCCTTCACGTAATTATGCTAGCCAGGTCGTACCGGACCACCACAAGATTTACTTTAAAAAAATGTCTCATCAAACTGTCTGGAAGTTTAAGAACCGAGTATGGAAACTCTGAAAGATTTCGTTATTGCTGGGATTGAAAAAGGTGATCAATCTAGAGAAAAAGATAGAAAACCCATAACAACATAATCATACTTTAAAACAAATAATCTTCTAAGCGCGCGATAAATTTCCCGTTAAGCCTATTATTCACTCGAGTATTTAATTATGTATTTAATAAACACTGCGCGAGTTCTAGTGGTTAAATCACACATCTATAAATATAGGACTTAACTAAATTTATTAATTATAAATTCCTTCGCGACTTTAAAAGTTAATTTAAGCATCTATTATCTTTTGAAATAATATAATAGATAGATCATTATATTTACACCTGGAACTATTGAGATGGTTTAATTTAATAGATTTAAATTAACCCAAAATCCAATGAAATATAATGAATGAACTCGACCACTGATCACTTTACACAAAATATATATATTACCGCTTTGCACAGAATAGAATTCACTGCAAATATGTATAAAATCCATGGGATGATCTAGCAAGATTTCCAATATCGCTAGTGCTTCTATCAAGTTCTGACCAGCGAATCTGACAAAGTCAGAGTGTATTTCTACCAGTGCGATAGGAAGCGTCCTGGGTGCATCACTCCTGAAAACTCCACTAAGTTTGACGGTTTCCTCTGTCTCCTGACCTGGTTTGACTAGGTGTCTAGCAACAATACAACTAAAGCTTAATCCAGTGTCAAAAAGACAAGTAGTAGAGGTACCGTTCAAAATTACAGTTCCTCGAGTTGAGGGTCGGTCCCCCTCAGGTTGAGAATCACTGACATTGACTCTACCTTTCGAGGCTGTATGCAAACATCCAATGCGGTTTGCACCGGTTTGTTTGCCCTGATCAGACGTTTCTGGTGTAGGGGTCTTCCCTTTTCCTTGACCTTGGTGGCCGCGCTGCCACGTAGGCTTGGTGGGTTGATCAGAATTGTTGTGGGGGGGGGGGTAATCGGGTTTTGTAGAATTTCGATTTTTCCTGGGGAGGTTTCTGGGTATTGTTATCTCGTTGGTTAAAATGTTGAGAGGAATTGGAAGAATATGATGACTGCTCTAGATTCTGTTTTCCAGATGGCTCATCTGTGGGTTTACGTTTAGTGCTGGGCAGTTCGGCCATTGCATTGCTATAGCGTTCGGCTTTATTGAGTATGTCTTCAAGCCTGACTGCCTCCTGTTCCGCCAAAAATCTACGTGTTTCATTCGACAAAGTGGATTTTATCTGCTCCACAAGAACAAGTTCGAGGAGTCCCTCATATGAAAGAGGTAGGTCAGATAATTCAATGCACTTTGTCAGATAACCCGTGAGACGTGAAGAGAACTGGGGAAATGTTTCCGTGCTCTCTTTTCGGCTGTTTCTGAACAACTGCAGAAACTTTTGGGCAGTTATCTCAAACTGCTGTAGTAAGGCCTTCTTCAACATGTCGTAATCATGTTGATTCGGTCCCAGCTTTGTGTACACGTCATAAGCATTGCCTTTCAGTGACGTTGAAAGTTTGAGCGCCCAGCGGGTACTCTCTAACCCATAAAGATTCGCGAGTCTCTCGAATTTTTCTAGGTAGCTGTCAATTTTTTCGTTAGGGCTAGGAAAAGATTCTAAAGAAAACGACATAGCAGTTAATTGGGCAGATTGAGTACTGGAGAGGTCCGTTGATTGAGACTGGGTCGAAGACGGCTCTCCGTTAGTCGAAGTAGAGGCGCCCCGACTCTCTAGAGCCTTAAGCGCCAGTTCATGTTGTCTTTCTTTGTCTCTCTCTCTCTCTCTGCGAGTTTACATCTCTGCTTCAATTTTCTTCTGTTCCAAAAGACGTTCTGCCACTTCTTTCCTCTCAGTTTCGCCTCTCTGTTGCTCCGCGTCATATATTTCCAAATCCTGATTGATAAACGCGTTTGAAGCTTCTGCATCTAATCCTGCCTCTTTCGCTTCCAGCCTCAAGATAGACCTCATCTTTATCCTCTCTGCCATTGCTAAAGAATAAGATGAAGTATGCCTAGAGAACTAGTAAGAAGAAACGCGAAAGGGAGGAACTCTGAACCGCTACGAGAAAAAAAAACCCAAGTACAAATTTACCTGTGATACCTCCTACCTGTACTGTGCAAACTTATCGCTGCTATTATCTGGCAATTAAGGCTCTAAACGCAAGCGACTATGCCACTAAATGGTAAGTTACACTGGAAAAGAATCTACTTTTACTAACAGTAGAGAAAAATTTATATTAAAACAATTTAAAAGGAAAAAAAAATTTTCCCCTAAATTTTAAATCTCTGACAACAAACTCCGTCCCTAAAGTCAATTATTGAGATGAGACGTTGTTAACTTAATTTTTAAAAAATCAGAACAATCCGTCTTTAGCTAAGCTCAACTCTTTTTAACTTCAAAAAACCTTAGTGACTGTAAAACAATCACGCAATCCCAGCAACTCTTATAAAGAAAGAAATATAATTATCTCCGCCAGAGGATAATTAAAATAGCAAATATTTTTGTTTATCTGTACTTTCTACTGCTGTGGAGAGAAAACAACCTGTAAATATGCTGTGTGGACAACCCAAATACTTAAAGAACGTTTGTCTAGGGGTGTAATTATTTATTTATTTCCCTAATTCACAAAGACAGATCATTCACACTCTACCTAGTTAGACCCAGACTAAATCAGACTCAAAATATCTTTAACCCGGCTATGCGATTGCCTCAAATGTAGCTCAAGATCCCAGAACCAGCCCACAAATATGTGTGCATCAAATGTATCTCAAAATTATCCCGGACGAGCCCCCAAATATTGTCGTAAATTTATTTTGAGAGAAAAGAGTCTAGAAATAGTAGTCCGGTTTAGAGTGAAAATGATGATGGAAAGCTCAGTGATAGAAAATGTAGAGATTAAATAGTTGCTTCACAGCGTGCTGGAGGAGAGTAAAGACAGACTTATTTACGACAATTCGTCTCTCTCAATCTTCTCTTCCACTCTCCTGGTCAAACAATTATTTGCCAGTTTTCCAGACACACCTCTGCGCGCACACCGATTTGGTGTTTTCAAACACACAGACGACGTAGATACAAACTATATTAAACGAATAGGCGAAAAGTTGGGCTTTGGGTATATCCAACACAGAACTAAATGAGTTTATGTGATTTATTCACCGTAAAGATCAAATCACAAAAAAACAATATCAAGTGTTACATAAATTTATCATAAGTACAGAGATGCAAATAACAAGTTTGGGAGGGGTGAAGAAGATTGGTATCGACTAAGCCCTTCCCGCTTATTTAGACAAAGATAAACCCAGTCCAGAGATAGATAATATCAGGAACACGGGTACGTTAACCTAACAGTGAAGTTAATTACTCTGAAAAGAGGTGTTACCAAATTAGGTATAGGTGATAGAAAAAAACCCTGTTCTTCCCAATTGTTCTTCCCTTTACTAAGCAAATGAAAAGGAGGGGGTTTTAAACATAGTTAACAAATTATCAACTATCCCACTTAAAGGAACAATGTAGGGTATACAGAAAAGATATATATTACCAGGTAAGCAAGTTAACAAAATGGTTACACAAAAGAATTAATTTCCTGTCATTCATACACTCTGTGCGGATCCACACTCATATACACCACACACTTACCGAGTTGCAGCATCAGACACTCCCTTAGAATGATAAACACAATAATTAACTCTTGACGTATGACAACTGTCTAGTCCTTCTATGTCCCGCCCCAGATAATGCGAGGATTCACTGATAGCAAATATTCCCGCTTATCGCCGGACTTGAAGTTCTAAGAGTTCTTGTGTTTTATTATAAAGAAACGAGTCTATGGGATGGCACTGACGCAGTTCGACATAGGGGTGAAAAATGAGGTGATGGTATAATCCTTCACTGCGTGATGATAGCCACTGACCGGGAAAGTTTTTAATCCAGTGAGGAAAAACTAGGCTCGGTCACATTCAGGTAAATCGGTAATCTCTCACAATAGAGCAGTATATAAACTATCGCTACTGGTACTGTTCATCTTACAGTTTATCTTACAGATTTAATTTGATGATAATAATCAAATGATCTTGGGTAGGCTTTCCTTCATGTAATTATGTTAGCCAGGCCGTACCGGACCACCACAAGATTTACTTTAAAAAAATGTCTCATCAAACTGTCTGGAAGTTTAAGAACCGAGTATGGAAACTCTGAAAGATTTCGTTATTGCTGGGATTGAAAAAGGTGATCAATCCAGAGAAAAAGATAGAAAATCCATAACAACATAATCATACTTTAAAACAAATAATCTTCTAAGCACGCGATAAATTTCCCGTTAAACCTATTATTCACTCGAGTATTTAATTATGTATTTAGTAAACACTGCGCGAGTTCTAGTGGTTAAATCACACATCTATAAATATAGGACTTAACTAAATTTATTAATTATAAATTCCTTCGCGACTTTAAAAGTTAATTTAAGCATCTATTATCTTTTGAAATAATATAATAGATAGATCATTATATTTACACCTGGAACTATTGAGATGGTTTAATTTAATAGATTTAAATTAACACAAAATCCAATGAAATATAATGAATGAACTCGACCACTGATCACTTTACACAATATATATATATATATATATATATATATATATATATATATATATATATATATATATATATATATATATATATATATATATATTACCGCTTTGCACAGAATAGAATTCACTGCAAATATGTATAAAATCCATGGGATGATCTAGCAAGATTTCCAATATCGCTAGTGCTTCTATCAAGTTCTGGCCAGCGAATGATGAAGTGTATTTCTACGTGATCTGTATATCTACAACTGGAATGCAAGATGAGTGGGACATGAGAACTTTGACAGCTTTTTTTGATCTCATGAACTTTTGGGGATCTGACCGCCAAATCAAAATAGAGAAGCCGCCCTCTGGTCTTCGTATCTTCGCTCGCTGCTTGCGTCAGCTTTCCTCGTTCGCTCTGGCTGCGATCGGTTCCGTGCTTAACACCGAGATGCGAAATCGTTTCAGGGACCACTACTGTCTTTGATAGCGCCGATAGTCTCCCCTGAAGTCCCTCAGTCTGTCTCTTTGATCTCGTGCCGCATACTAAATGAGTCCCGGTCGGTTCGCTCTGGCGAAACGAAAAGTTACAACAAATGTTCAGGGGTTCTGATGTTATGAAAAGCTAAAGGTCCCTTTAAATCATCCATCATATCAGGGAAAATTCACTTGTCAAACTAGACGTACGTCACAACCTCTTCAAAACCCTCCCAGCCAACGTCTCTTTTTCGTTATGCCGCGAGCGGAAGGCAGATTTGCACCACACGTTGCGCCAAGCAAACACAGCTCGTACTGATTAAACATGCCATGTAATGAAATTTCTTATCGATTATCCATGTATTCTAAGTTGGGTTCGCGTGGCGGAAGTGAGTACTGGATGTTGTTTGGTTTTGAAATATACAACTTGGTTGTAATGTAGACACGAAATAAATTATGTTGGATCCACAAAAAGGTGTGAGGTACACCTTGTAAATGACCAGGATTGTAGTTAAAGGATCTGTTAGAATATCTCGCTTTAAAGTTAACCAGAATCAGGTGTCTAATTGGTAGGACGAAAGAACCCGAATGCTATTATCAGCTGAATAAAGAAAGACATACGAACGGTGATTCTCAAAATATGGTGCGCGGAAAGTCTATTTGGGGGTCAGCGAGGTGAACACTATGTTCCTTATAATCGAACACCTTCTTTGATATTGTCATATCCTCGCGGTACAACTCTTATCTACAAAAGAGCTCTGGGACCTCAATAATTTGTAAGACATCATGGGGTTCTTAGACTAAACCGTTTGAGACACGTTGTTCTATAATTGTAATATTGGCTACCTATCTGTAATATGTACGTATAACTGTTTTGTAAAATAATCATCACCCAACACGCCCGCCATTAATGAACTTATATATTACTATATACCAAGACCTCTCCTCCTCCACGTTCCTCCAACACATTTTCGTTATATAAAAGTCACGCGGTTGTAGACTGTATAAATAAACACACCAACACACATAACAAAACAATTCCACAACACACAAAAAATCCGCCCTAACCTAACCCCACCTGCTACATTACACCCGTACCTCGTCACCGACGCCTCTTCACTCCCACCTCTCAATGCTGGTCCACTCGCCTGCTACACCCCAAAAATGTACACAGAGGCATCCTGACAACGTCACCACATCTCCCCTCAACATCTAAAATATCTCTCTTTCACCTCCAAAACCATACCACATCACACAAAAATATCCCCCCTAACCTAACCCCACCTGCTACATTACACCCGTACCTCGTCACCGACGCCTCTTCACTCCCACCTCTCAATGCTGGTCCACTCGCCTGCTACACCCCAAAAATGTACACAGAGGCATCCTGACAACGTCACCACATCTCCCCTCAACATCTAAAATATCTCTCTTCCACCTCCAACCATACCACATCACACAAAAATATCCCCCCTAACCTAACCCCACCTGCTACATTACACCCGTACCTCGTCACCGACGCCTCTTCACTCCCACCTCTCAATGCTGGTCCACTCGCCTGCTACACCCCAAAAATGTACACAGAGGCATCCTGACAACGTCACCACATCTCCCCTCAACATCTAAAATATCTCTCTTCCACCTCCAAAACCACACCACATCACACAAAAATATCCCCCCTAACCTAACCCCACCTGCTACATTACACCCGTACCTCGTCACCGACGCCTCTTCACTCCCACCTCTCAATGCTGGTCCACTCGCCTGCTACACCCCAAAAATGTACACAGAGGCATCCTGACAACGTCACCACATCTCCCCTCAACATCTAAAATATCTCTCTTCCACCTCCAAAACCACACCACATCACACAAAAATATCCCCCCTAACCTAACCCCACCTGCTACATTACACCCGTACCTCGTCACCAACGTCTCTTCACTCCCACCTCTCAATGCTGGTCCACTCGCCTGCTACACCCCAAAAATGTACACAGATGCATCCTGACAACGTCACCACATCTCCCCTCAACATCTAAAATATCTCTCTTCCACCTCCAAAACCATACCACATCACACAAAAATATCACTCCTGCCCCTGCATCACTCCTGCAGAATTATTATATGTCTATAAATAACGTCTTCTTGTTATCTAAACATATCTCTCTATAAAAAGTCATGGACCTCCTCCTCTCCTCCTCCTCAATTCCTTATATAAAAAATCACCCCGCCATCTTGCACCATATACCACCTTCTTGTTATCTCAAGTCCACCATCTTGCCCCTGTACATTTTCCCCATATAAAAAGTCATCCCGCCATCTTGCGCCTGCAGCGCGCCGCCATTTTTCTACTTATATAAAAAGTCACCCCGCCATCTTACCCCTGCATCACTCCTGCAGAATTAATATATATCTATAAATAACGTCTTCTTGTTATCTAAAAATCGCAAAGTCTACCTATTATCCTCTTCCTATTATCGTCTTCTTGTTATCTCAATAAACACATATTACTATATAAAAAAGTCATCCACTTCTCCTGCTGCTCCACCTCCACACTGCGTATTTCCTTATATAAAAAGTCATCCCGCCTGATGCTCCACCTGCACACTGAGTATTTTCTTATATAAAAAGTCATGCACCAACACCTGCTGCTCCACCTGCGCAATGAGTATTTCCTTATATAAAAAGTCACCCCACCTGCTGCTCCACCTGCACATTGAGTATTTTATTATATAAAAAGTCACCCCGCCTGATGCTCCACCTGCGCAATGAGTATTTTCTTATATAAAAAGTCATCCCGCCTGCTGCTCCACCTGCACACTGAGTATTTTCTTATATAAAAAGTCATCCCGCCTGATGCTCCACCTGCACATTTTCCTTATATAAAAAGTCATCCCGCCTGATGCTCCACCTGCACATTGAGTATTTTCTTATATAAAAAGTCACCCCGCCTGATGCTCCACCTGCGCAATGAGTATTTTCTTATATAAAAAGTCATCCCGCCTGATGCCCCACCTGCACATTTTCCTTACATAAAAAGTCATCCCGCCTGATGCTCCACCTGCACACTGAGTATTTTCTTATATAAAAAGTCATCACCCTCCGCCTGATGCTTCACCTGCACACTGAGTATTTCCTTATATAAAATGTCATCACTCTCCGCCTTATGCTCCACCTGCACATTTTCCTTATATAAAAAGTCATGTACCAACGCCTGCTGCTCCACCTGCACAATGAGTATTTCCTTATATAAAAAGTCATCACCCTCCGCCTGATGCTCCACCTGCACACTGAGTATTTCCTTATAAAAAATGTCATCACTCTTCGCCTGATGCTCCACCTGCACATTTTCCTTATATAAAAAGTCATGTACCAACGCCTGCTGCTCCACCTGCACAATGAGTATTTCCTTATATAAAAAGTCATCACCCTCCGCCTGATGCTCCACCTGCACACTGAGTATTTCCTTATATAAAAAGTCATGTACCAACACCTGATGCTCCACCTGCACACTGAGTATTTCCTTATATAAAAAGTCATGCACCTCCGCCTCTCCTCCTCCTCAATTCCTTATATAAAAAGTCATGTACCAACGCCTGCTGCTCCACCTGCACAATGAGTATTTCCTTATATAAAAAGCCATGCACCAACGCCTGATGCTCCACCTGCGCAATGAGTATTTCCTTATATAAAAGTCATATACCAACGCCTGCTGCTCCACCTGCACAATGAGTATTTCCTTATATAAAAGTCATGCACCAAAGCCTGATGCTCCATCTGCGCAATGAGTATTTCCTTATATAAAAGTCATGTACCAACGCCTGCTGCTCCACCTGCACAATGAGTATTTCCTTATATAAAAAGTCATCACCCTGCGCCTGATGCTCCACCTGCACACTGAGTATTTCCTTATATAAAAGTCATCACTCTCCGCCTGATGCTCCACCTGCACATTTTCCTTATATAAAAAGTCATGAACTCCGCCCATGCCGGTCCCAAGCCCGGATGAAAAAGGAGGAGGGCGGCCTGCATGGAGGCCGTAAGGAGGCAGCCCCTCCACCATGCAAAGGCACAACAGGCCAATCACCTGTTTGTCTTAAACTATGATTACGAGAAATACAAGAGAGAAAACCGGACTGATTCTAAAGGCGACGAACTGGAACGGACTACGGACTACGACTTATGGAACTTGGAACACAAGAAGTATAAATGGGAAGGAAGAGGAGCTGGTGGAAGAGATGAGGAAAGCAAAACTAGAAATCCTGGCTATAACAGAAACGAAGAAAAAAGGACAAGGAGTCATGGATCTCGATGGCAACACGTTGCTCTACAGTGGTGTACCCATATCTGAAAGAGCTAAAGGGGGCGTGGGTTGCATTGTGGCCCAAAATCAAAAAGATAGTATCAAGGGATGGAACTTTGTCTCGGAGCGCATTATGGTTGTAAAACTAAAAGAAGGAGAAACCATAGTCAACCTGGTCATAGTGTATGGGCCAAATGAGGATGAGAGAGCAGAGGTCAAGGAGGAATTCTTCGAGCTGCTTCAAAGGACAGTGGATGACTGCCTAGATGAAGTTATCATGCTCGGAGATTTTAATGCCAGAGTTGGAAATGACCATGCTAGATGGGGTGGCGTTATCGGAAGATATGGAGAAGATACTCTCAATGACAATGGAAAGCGACTCCTTAGATTCTGCAGTGAGCAGAATCTGATCATTACAAACACAAAGTTCCCCCATAAGCGCATACATGCATACACTAGATGTGAACCAACCAAGAATGAGAAGTCAGTGATCGACTATGCCATTGTTCGGAGAAGCTCATTCAGATATGTCCGAGATGCAAGAGTCTGGAGGGGGCCAGAGATTGGAAGTGATCACTACCTGCTAACAATCAAACGAACAACTGAAAGAGTTGCTCAGCCTAGGAACTGCCCAACATCACGCAAGAAACCAAGTAAACGAGCAGGAGAAATGAGCATTAGGACCTACAAGCTGAGAGAGCCAGAAATTAAGACCAGATATCAGGGGCTTATTGCTACAGCAGTGAGCAACACAGAAGAACGACCTGATGACTTGGAAACCCTCTGGAATAAATTCAAGGATATCATAAAGACAGCTGCTGCAGAAGCATGCGGTGAAGTCCGACTTGGGAACCAGAGAAAGAGGACACCTTGGTGGACAGAGGAAGTCAAAGAGAAAATAAGAGAGAAGAAAATGGCATGGAAACAATACTTAGGAGCTAAAAACACAACAGGACAAATGGAAAAATATAGAGAATATGTGATACTCAGAACAGAAGCAAAGAACAAAGTGCTAGCAGCAAAACAGAAGTCCTGGGAAGAATTTGGAGAAAAGCTAGAAAAAGATGCACAAGAAAACCAGAAATTGTTCTTTAAGACCCTAAAGAACATGAGGAAGGAAAAACAATGCCCTCTCAAATTTATAAAGGACAAGCAAGGCAAATTGCTTACTGCCCCGAAGGAAGTAATGGAAAGATGGAAAGAATATTTCTCAGAACTCCTGGATGGTGAGCATGGTGAAGCAACAGAAATGATAACCACTAGCACAGAAGAGAAAACCAATGATGGTGAAGATGACATAAAGATGGAAGAACTGAGGGCAGCACTAGAGAAAATCAAGATGGGCAAAGCAGCAGGGCATGATGGTATAACACCAGAAATGGTTAAGTACATGGGAGCATCAGGCGACCTATTACTCTTAAAGGTCCTACAGGCAGCATGGTGCGACAAGACCATACCAAAGGATTGGGAGATTGCCATCATAACACCAATTTTCAAAAAGGGTGCCAATCGACAATGTGGAAACCATAGAGGCATATCCCTTCTCAGTGTCCCTGGTAAAATCTACTCTAGAATCCTAGAGCAGAGACTCCGACGCCTAGCTGAGCCACAATTGGATGAGGTCCAGTGCGGATTCCGAGCAAACCGAAGTACTCAAGACCTAATCTTCACACTCAGACAGCTGAGTGAAAAGGCCCTTGAGTATAAGAGTGAGATCTATCTTTGTTTCATAGATCTGGAAAAGGCGTTTGACAGAGTCCCCTGGAGCAAACTTTGGGACTGTTTGGCAAGGAAGAATATTCCAGCACCTCTGATTCATGCTATACACAGCTTCTACAAGTCTTGCAGAAATTATGTGAGGACAGCAAACCATAAGTCAGAAGAGTTCAGGACCACCACTGGTGTAAGACAAGGTGATATCCTGTCACCTTGTCTTTTCATACTCCTCATGGACGATGTCATCAAGGCATGTAAGGAGAGAACAAGAAAGTATTCAGTGGGGTACTGGAAGATGAGACAGGTCTATATTTCGGAGCTGGCATTTGCTGATGATGTTGCCCTGATTGCTAAATCAGAGGCACATCTCCAATCCAACCTGCAAGTCTGGAAGGAAGAGCTGGAGAAGAGAGGGATGGTCATAAGCAGCTCTAAAACAAAATCCATGGTGATATCACGAGAAGAAAGAAAACATCAGATTAAGTTGGGAGAACAGGTCCTGGAGCAGGTCGACCACTTTAAATATCTCGGAGCTATTATAGACCGAAAGGGAGGCATCAAAGAAGAGTTGGCCACTCGAAAAGCAGCGGCTGGGAGACTTTTTCAGGCCATAAATCGTGGATTCCTCAGCAAGAAAGAGGTTGCTAAGAAAACGAAGATGGCTCTATACCGCTCCACCTATGTCCCAGTTTTGACATATGGATGCGAGTCGTGGGCAATGACTACAACCCACAAAAGCCAGATCCAAACCTCAGAAATGAGGTATCTGAGGAAAGTGGTTGAAGTAACAAGAAGAGACATGGTCCGCAACCAGACGATACGTCAAGGCCTGAAATCCCATCCGCTGCAGACCCAAATAGAACAGTCCCAACTAAGATGGTTTGGCCATGTCTGCAGAATGGGAGAAGATCGGCTACCACGACAAGCATGGGAAACAAAGAGCCAGGGATCCAGACCTCCAGGACGACCCAGAGTTCGCTGGGAGGACAACATTAGACAATCTTTGAAGGACCGAGGACTAGAATGGAACCAGGCCAGGAAGAAGACAGCTGATAGAATGGTCTGGCGCTCTCTCTTCCAAACCTCTACACCTCACGGTAGAAGGGGAACGACTAAGTAAGTAAGTAAGTAAAAAGTCATGTACCAACGCCTGCTGCTCCACCTGCACAATGAGTATTTCCTTATATAAACGGTTATGCACCAACGCCTGATGCTCCACCTGCGCAATGAGTATTTCCTTATATAAAAGTCATGTACCAACGCCTGCTGCTCCACCTGCACAATGAGTATTTCCTTATATAAAAAGTCATCACCCTCCGCCTGATGCTCCACCTGCACACTGAGTATTTTCTTATATAAAAAGTCATCACCCTCCGCCTGATGCTCCACCTGCACATTTCCTTATATAAAAAGTCATGCAATACAACAACCTACTTATCTCCCCCTTGTTATCTCAAGTCCGCCATCTTCCCCCATATAACCTCCCCTTGTTATCTCAAGTCCGCCATCTTGCCCCACTACATTTCCCTTATATAAAAGTCATGCGCTCCACCAGCGCGCCGCCATTTTTTTGCTATATAAAAGTCATGCTCCACCAGCGCTCCACCATCGGCTCCACCAGAATAATACCTAAGTCCGCCATTCCCTACTACTTCTTGTTATCTAAAAATCGCAAAGTCTACCTTTTATCCTCTTCCTATTATCGTCTTCTTGTTATCTCAATAAACACATATTACTATATAAAAAAGTCATCCACTTCTCCTGCTGCTCCACCTCCACACTGCATATTTCCTTATATAAAAAGTCATCCTGCCTGATGCTCCACCTGCACACTGAGTATTTCCTTATATAAAAAGTCATGCACCAACACCTGCTGCTCCACCTGCGCAATGAGTATTTCCTTATATAAAAAGTCACCCCACCTGCTGCTCCACCTGCACATTGAGTATTTTCTTATATAAAAAGTCACCCCGCCTGATGCTCCACCTGCGCAATGAGTATTTTCTTATATAAAAAGTCATCCCGCCTGCTGCTCCACCTGCACAATGAGTATTTCCTTATATAAAAAGTCATGCACCAACGCCTGATGCTCCACCTGCGCAATGAGTATTTCCTTATATAAAAGTCATGTACCAACGCCTGCTGCTCCACCTGCACACTGAGTATTTTCTTATATAAAAAGTCATCCAGCCTGATGCTCCACCTGCACATTTTCCTTATATAAAAAGTCATCACCCTCCGCCTGATGCTCCACCTGCACACTGAGTATTTTCTTATATAAAAAGTCATCACTCTCCGCCTGATGCTCCACCTGCACATTTTCCTTATATAAAAAGTCATGTACCAACGCCTGCTGCTCCACCTGCACAATGAGTATTTCCTTATATAAAAAGTCATGCACCAACGCCTGATGCTCCACCTGCGCAATGAGTATTTCCTTATATAAAAGTCATGCACCAACGCCTGCTGCTTTACCTGCACAATGAGTATTTCCTTATATAAAAAGTCATCACTCTCCGCCTGATGCTCCACCTGCACATTTTCCTTATATAAAAAGTCATGTACCAACGCCTGCTGCTCCACCTGCACAATGAGTATTTCCTTATATAAAAGTCATGTACCAACGCCTGCTGCTCCACCTGCGCAATGAGTATTTCCTTATATAAAAGTCATGTACCAACGCCTGCTGCTCCACCTGCACAATGAGTATTTCCTTATATAAAAAGTCATCCCGCCTGCTGCTCCACCTGCACACTGAGTATTTTCTTATATAAAAAGTCATCCCGCCTGATGCTCCACCTGCACATTTTCCTTATATAAAAAGTCATCACCCTCCGCCTGATGCTCCACCTGCACACTGAGTATTTCCTTATATAAAAAGTCATCACTCTCCGCCTGATGCTCCACCTGCACATTTTCCTTATATAAAAAGTCATGTACCAACGCCTGTTGCTCCACCTGCACAATGAGTATTTCCTTATATAAAAAGTCATGCACCAACGCCTGATGCTCCACCTGCGCAATGAGTATTTCCTTATATAAAAGTCATGTACCAACGCCTGCTGCTCCACCTGCACAATGAGTATTTCCTTATATAAAAAGTCATCACCCTCCGCCTGATGCTCCATCTGCACACTGAGTATTTTCTTATATAAAAAGTCATCACCCTCCGCCTGATGCTCCACCTGCACATTTCCTTATATAAAAAGTCATGCAATACAACAACCTACTTATCTCCCCCTTGTTATCTCAAGTCCGCCATCTTCCCCCATATAACCTCCCCTTGTTATCTCAAGTCCGCCATCTTGCCCCACCACATTTCCCTTATATAAAAGTCCAAACTTTTAGGTTGAACAGGGTATTACAGCAACATAGCAGGAGAAAACAACAACAACAACAACAGCGCGCCGCCATTTTTTTGCTATATAAAAGTCATGCTCCACCAGCGCTCCACCATCGGCTCCACCAGAATAATACCTAAGTCCGCCATTCCCTGCCATTTCAATCTTTCTATTCTTGGGAAGCACCCATTTATGAATGACTATAGAATCATACACATATCTTGGCAGCGATATAGACAAAGTTGGAGGGGCAGACAGTGGCATCAACAACAAAAAGCAAGAGCACGGCTGTTTGCCAGCGATCTTTTAGTTATTTCCCCTTGTTCCCCCGACCGCGCTATTTATAGCTATCGTGTCAGAGGTCACGTGGTAACTTCCTAACTGGAAAAAAAGGTGGCGGATTTTACTTTTGATAGGGCTTAATTAATGTTTTTAGGCTACTTTATTATTATAAATACCGGCTTTAATTTTGCGTAACGCTAGACTAGAAATGTTAGAGTAAATTTTAGAACAAGAACAAACATTTTATCACAATTAAAACAGAAGATATATTAGTCTGAAATAGTGTAAAATTTACGTTTTTTTTATATTTTGTTATGGTTTGTTTATAATGCAATTTTCACTAAATCGGTCACAATCGACATGCATAACAAATTACAGAAATCAAAAGTAGAAAACCTGCAGAAAATGGATATCAAAGTTTTGTTTTGGTTTCATGCGTCAAACATTAATTATTGAAAGTTTAAATTGCAAGTCCACATTTATTACCTTAAAATAACACACCCAATTGTCCCCAAAAACATGAGAGCTAACAATTATCTCAATCATACATCACGATGGTCATGTAAAAATAAGTATGGTCATGAGTAAAACGAAATGTTCAATTTAATAGATAAATAGGTGTATTTAAAAAATACATCTATTAAATGATTTCCACACTCTGTTAATTCTGTCAATCTCAAGCAACAACTGCCATAATTTGCTCTAGCCCCAAAATTTCGCTCAATTATCATTCACACTTCCTTTTTTTTTTTTATAGGATGAATCTGTACATTCACAGATGGAGAAATTTGTAACAAATGAGTTTCCATTATAAATTTTAATTGTGAAGTTATATTTTTAAAACCTCTGGCGCGTCTTTCAATTTTCAATCTTCTCTGCTGTGCCCACGTAAGACCTACTGTTTCCTTCATGGCTATTGCTAATTCTTTGGATATTCGAACTCTACTTTCAATGCCTGCTTTCCTGCAAATTTCCTGACGTGACGTTTCTGAACAGCGTTGTAGTTCATGTGCCTGCTGCAGGTCTAATGAATCAGTTGATGTTCCAGCAATATGTTTTCTAACAGTGTGAAGCAATTGAGATCGCTTACGTTTGTTGGCGTTCTGGTGACTGATGTTTCTCTTCTATGTTTAATTAGTTTTTGTAGTACAATAGGCTGTCCTCTGGTTTTGCATTTTATGATATTACTTTTTGCTGTTTCTAGTTTTTTTTTCTAACAATGGATGTGAATAGGGGTTCTTCCTTTTGTGTTAGTGGTTGTGAAGGTGGCTTAGCAAGTAACTGTTGTACTGTGATGTCGCTTTTGAAGACAGGCGAGGTGGATGTACTTGTCGTATGTATAACTGACTTGGTAGGTGTAGATGTGGCAACAAAAACTGGCATGCTAGGGTGAGTAGCGTTATCCACCTCCCAATGAATAATGGTGTCGCCTTTAATGTGAGCTGGCACATCAACCTCCAGTTGAACAATATCATCACTAATGTGGGCAGGCACATCAACCTCCTACTGTACAGAGCTATCCTGACTACAGCTAAATGACTGACTAGACATGGAGGGGTCAGAAAGGACATTACAGGGGATAGAGCAGCTTTTTGTTTTTAAAACACCAAAAGATGTCTTTGCAACACAATTGCACAGTTGACATTCACTTATAGTTAAATTATGGTTTTAGTCTTTCCAGATGTGCTGACTGTTTTCCGATAGTAACTTGGCTGTTTCAAGACACTTCTCATTATGCCTCCTTTTTGAATTTTGTATTCGTAAGTAACACTTCTTACAAAATATAGTCGAATGCTGTGTGGGTTTATCATCTGATACGTTAATTCCAAACACAAAGAACAGATCATTAACGTAATTTAGAACAGTTCAGCGCTTTCTGAATTGAACGTGTTGTTTTGGAAGTTAATGCTCTCTTGCCACAGGCTCTGCACAGTGCACTGGCACAATTCATATGATGCAAAACAGTATGTTCCATTTCGTTGTTATGTAGTATAGTTTACTTGTGTATGTATAAAGACAGAGGAATATTTGGGACTATCAAGTCTAACACCAGGATGTAGAATGTTTTATCTGTGAATGAAAGAAGATATACAAACAGTTACTTAGAATTATTTGGCAGCCGTCGTGTGCACAGGATTGTCTACCAAAGAACACTAATGGAACAGTCCTTATCTCACACACAATTAAAAAAAAAAATTCATATTATAAATACAAGATTAACAAGACTTGAAAGATAGAACAAAGTATGTAGAAGTAATCTATCTATAGATTTACATGTTTTCTGACGCTTATATACGTAGCTAAATATCATTATAAATGAATGAAAATGCAAAAACAGATGGTGCTTTACAAAGTTATTTTGTTACAACCTTATTTAAGATTTGTGAGTATCAGGAATGCGTTTACAGTAATTTAAATGCTATAAAATCTGGTGACAATATGCTTGTTCTTGTAATGCCAAACTCACAAAACTGACTACCACACATTCTCAAGATATGAAACCAAAAAAAAAAGTATGTGGAAATAATCTTTAGCTTCCCTTCGAGAAGTCTTTATAATTATAAACTCAAACGAATGGGCCGATTTTTAGATATTAAATTAATAAAAAGATTACTTATTTTATGAATTTCCTCAAATGATGACGCTGTTTTCAAAAGTCTGTAACTCCGTCAAAACTAATTTCAAACAAATAAAAATGCAATCAAAAATAGAGCAGAGAACAAAGTTATAGTACACAAAAGAATTTTAGCGCTGTGTTTATCCAGAACGAGTGTGTAATGATTTATATTTTACTGGTTTTACAAACACATCAGCTGATTTTCCCCGCCAAAAACTTAAATAGTCTTTTACGGTGTACACGAAAATTTTATACCCGGTGTCAGAATTCCGGTCACCGAAACTAAAAGAGCGCTCTGGTATAGGGCACAAACAGCCGTGAGAGAAGCTTTCATTGCATTGGGAAATATGGAGTCAAGAGAAATCAAATCCAACGCAAAAGTAAGAATTTTCAACCCAAGTGCTAAGTCAGTCCTATTGTATGGCTCTGAAACATGGATAACAACTGACCTACTCTATTATGTATTTATTTTTGAGGAGTTTTACTTCGGATGGGCGAGGCGCTATATACAAGGGCCGTCGGTTACAATAGGGCGCACGTTCAAATATAAAGAACCTTGCCGGCTGGTAGGCCTACATTGGTAACTGGTCCACTTGTTCCATATCTCACCAAGTCTCTGTTTTAGAAAGAATGTCTCGAATATGACAAGACCACGAAAACAATAAATAGTGTTTTAATTTTGACAAACGGCTTAAGCCACTTTTAAAAATAAACATTTTCCTGTTAAGCATAAACGGAAGTCATCATACCTTTTATGCGATACACAACAGGGCTTAAAACTAGTCCAGTGTCTGGGTCATGTCACTGTTTACCGTTGCTGTGCACTAAATAGGCCAGCAACTTCGGTTGCGGTTGCGTTTGCTATTTTCGATTAAGGTCATGGAAGGGATATCCCCTTTAAGGGCGAAGAATGTTCCAGAAGGTGTGCACTGTTTGTCGGTATGTGACCTTTCATAGTATTATTGAAACCGAATTACGTAAGAAAAGTTAGGCTGTTGCTAAACGGTAAACAGTTTCTGAGGCAGGGTTATTTAACCAATGGGGTTAACCCACGTATCTGTGAATCGATTCTATGGGGAAAAAAGGTGGGTGGGACGCGTGCACATAACCTCATATTTAAAATGTAACTTTTAAAATTATTCTTTTCTGTTATTTTTTGTCACAAAAAATGGGTCCATAGTCTTCTTCAGACAATCAAAGGGGTCCATAGCCTTCTTCGGACAATCGAAGGGGTCCATGCAATGTTTGTCGACTCGAGTCAATCGACGCAACTCGAGTCGGACTAAAGTCACCACAGCGACTCGACTCGAGACGACTTGAAATTTGGGCATTAGCCACTCCACTCGACTCGAGACGTGCCGATTTTGGTGGAACGAATCGCCGTCCTCATTCATAGTAAACTCTTTATTAATTCGAATAAAAAAAAAAGATCTTGTGTAAAGGGATATCACCCAAACATTACAAGAATTCCATGGTGCAAACATGCTTTACTTCACATTGTCAGACATTATTTGACATTGTTGCTGCTAGACAAACATCTCAAGATACAGCGACCGTCAAAACAAAAATATTCTTTGGTTGTGTAAACATTACCATCCCGCCTTAGGGGGAAGTATACTGTAGTGGGTTTGATGGTATTGTATGATGGTGATATTACTAAATGTAATGTATGAGGCCAGCTGTGAAGGCTCCTGAGATAAAATGTAGTTGTGAATTGTCAGAAGGCCTTTCTTGCTACCACTACGACCTCACACTCAATTTTTTTTCTTAATGAATGTAGCTATGTAAAATGTCTAGGGTTATGATATGTAATGTGGTGTGATAGTTATGGATACACCCACAGATATTTAAGCAGACTAATAATATTTAACAAATATTATAATACACTGAACTAACTCAAGAGTGTAAAATTTTTGATAGAATTATATTACATTTATTTGTTCTGGATCAAGTTTTATGTTGACCAGAACTTTCTAAAAAAAGGATTTAAAAATTATGAAAGAAATGCATGGAATGTTACATAATAAATGCAAGAGTGTACGTATATAAGTACTAGACTAGTTAGTTTTATTAAAATGTTCTAGTAGTCATCTACTTGGGAGGATAGTTAATGCTTGTGCTGTTGGGGTGGCCTCATCACACCTGTCTATATTGACTACACAGTGTCCAGTAAATTACAGGAATTTTATGGGGTATTAGTAACTAAAAGGC
Organism: Oreohelix idahoensis; assembly: GCA_024509875.1. Classification (NCBI taxonomy): domain Eukaryota; kingdom Metazoa; phylum Mollusca; class Gastropoda; order Stylommatophora; family Oreohelicidae; genus Oreohelix; species Oreohelix idahoensis. The sequence continues at coordinate 605,301 of JAMPIV010014381.1, read as the reverse complement.
GTTGGTGAACTTCCAGCAGACCAGAGGCTCACTCAACTTTCATATGTAGCTCTGGTGCTGAAATCTGGTGGTCCCACCTCTCCGTGCTGGCGGGCAATAATAGTGGTCTCTGTCACAACGTACTGCACAGATACACTCGAGTAAAATCACCAACTGAATGGACACCGCCTTGTTGACAACTGAAACTCACAGCTCTGCAATCAAAGTATTGGCTATGTGTCAAAATTCTATTCTCTATACCCACGTCTGGACACAACACGGACACAACAACCACATCATACAGACAGGTCAGATCTCTCTGACCAAACAGCACATTTACCATGGTGGTTTTACATCAGATAGGTCCTCCCAGACTATAGATTCTGAAAAATATTTATTAGTTTCCTTCCCTAAAAGTGGATAGGTAATATGTTTCATTATTCTCAACACTTGATCTGTCTTTCCTAACCCTTGCTGGAGTTTATGTATATTGTTGGTCCCTAGACCCTGACTTGGGCGGGGGGTCTAGAGCAAATCCCTACTTGTTTGTAAGGCTAGATTATGATATGGCAGTATCAAATCACTCGAACATTAAACAATATTCAAAATATACAAAGAAATAATTTCAATCTTACCAGATTATGAATAAAGAACACAGAAATGCTAGCAAAACTCAGCTGAGCTGCTGGCTATAGTATGGCGTCCCTGAACTTATTTCACTTTCTTTCATTTGGAAATCACCACACTTTAAAATACTGTGTCTATCATCGAACAACTATTGAGGAATGGCCCCACTTGCGCGTCTGAGCGCCGATAAAATGATTGTCTGTGGCCAATCACTGCCTAGGTTTATTTCAAATTCAAATTTCCTACCCTAAAGTCATTTCAGTCATGCTTCAGTCAAGTATGGATGTTTATCTGTTAGTCTGTCCGTCTCTACTTGTTTTTTTTTCAAAACGTACTTGATTTTTGAACCAACCTTTCTCTCCCCTCCAAAATTTTGTCGTTAAAAGTTATATTTAGACACAGCTCCCACCAATGTCCCTTCGCTTCCCTACTAAGTAGATTTGAACACCTGCGTCTCGAGGTCGTGTTTTTTTGTGCAAATAGCGACACTTTTTATTCCATACAGTCTGTCGCTGATGTGAACAACACTGTCTTTTGTCATTATCTTCAATATTATCTATCCGTCTGTAAAATTAAGAACATATTAGTTCACTGCTCAGAATGGGCCATCCGGCCAGCTAATTTTTATATTCCTAACATTAATATTACGAAAAAGTTACTTTTTAATTTTTGTAATATTCCAAACATCTGCGGTCTGCCGCTGAATTCAAATCAAAGGCTTGGTATCGCAAAAGCGACCAATAAATGACTGTGGCGTAACACATCCAAGGTCCCTTCTGTCGAGTTCCTTAAGAGTTCAGAAATCCCGATTGGAGAACACGACGAAACGGACGTAACCGGACGTAGCGAAAGCAACAGCTACCCGCACGCAACACGTGTATCTCATGTCTCTTGTATACAGTACAAAGCGATTACGATGCCAGGCGTACAATGGTACAGTACATATGTCTTGATAGTCATAATAAACGCCTATGTTACTGGCCTATGTATGTACTGTACTGTACTTACTATCGTTATTTTAATGTGAACTTTCGAAAATACATTACCGTGAAGTGCATCATGGCTCCCAAACGCAGCAAAACCAGTTTTAGTGATAGCAGCAGCAAGAGACAAAGGAAAAGTTTCGATTTGGAAATGAAACAAAAGGTAATTAAACATCACGAAGGTGGAAAACCAGTGAATGCTATAGCTCGTGATTTGGGCATGTCGCACTCGACAGTCACGACGATCCGTAAGAACAAAGAAAAAATTCTCCAAGCTGTTAAAGGATCGGCTCCACTGAAAGCTACAAAGCTTACGAAAATGCGAGAAGGACCTATATCAGATATGGAAAAATTGCTAATGACCTGGATTGAGGACCAAACACAGAAGCGAATCTCTTTCAGCACGTTGACGATCACTGCTAAGGCACGAAGCTTGTTCGAAATACTTAAAGAAAAAGCAGGACCAGGCTACAATATCGAGTTTAGTGCTAGTTTTGGGTGGTTCAAGCGCTTCAAACAACGTCTTTTGCTGCATAATGTGAAAGTGAGTGGTGAGTCTGCGAGTGCTGATGCTAAGGCAGCAGAAGATTTTGTCGAAACCCCAGATAAACTAATTGTAGAGGGAGGTTATTTGCCCCAGCAAATTTTTAATATGGACGAAACCTCCTTATTCTGGAAACGAATGCCTGAAAGGACCTTCATCCATAAGGAGGCCAAGTCAATGCCAGGCTTTAAAAGACAGTACATTAGCTGAAATACAGTACTGTATGTGTACAGTATCTTGGCTATTTAGTCAATACAGGTACACTACAGTATCCCATATAACTTTGCTAAGTATAAAGTATGGTGTTCGCACAACGTCCAAATCGCATAACGTCCTATTTCACAGAACGTATCGTGGACGTTAAGCGGCGCATGACCGTATTAATATTTGTCATTATTATTTGTAGTGATTACCCCGTCTCGAAAAAAAACTTTTTACCAAGAAACTTCAACAAACATGGACAAGTCAATTTCTTAGATTTGCATGTTAGAATACTTTTGTTTGTAATTATTAAAACACAGACTTTTTTTTCTGTTCAGCAGTTCTCAGTCCAGCTTAGGACCACAGGTTGAGTAAGAAATATAAAATATAGGAATTTTACCTTAATATAAATGTAAAATTTGCTATTGTTTATTGCGTCTAATCATGAATTCTGGGGTCAGACAACCGAAGAAGCTATTTTAAAGCAAACGTTTAATGTGATTGTTACGGGAACTCAAATAATAAAAATATTTTCTTTCTAAATATTATTTCTTGTTCTGACTTTTACATTTTGTAGGAAGGGAGGCACCATACTATTTTAAGGGCTGAGGGCACTGGAAGACATTAATCCCCCCCCCTCCCCCCCCCCCATTTTTCTTTTGAAGGGAAAATACCGTTCCAATACTATAGCTATTGCTGCTTTTACGTGATTGCATCCCTTATCTTCAGTAACTTTATTTGTACAATGACACCCAATCTTTTTGCGCTTACAACCAAGTCCTGTTAACAATGACTGAACCCCAAAAGTATCTCCGACAATCACTTTTTTAAAACATCCCCTTACACTGGCTTACGCTAGATCCATCCGTGTCCATCATTCTGTTTATGGGAAGGAAACATATTGTGAATACTGTTTAAAGTTGTCAAAGTGCTGCTAAATAGTTGGACTAATGTCTTGACAAAAACAGTCACAAGTCAACAGGTAAACTGACCCTTTCATCATCATCATTGTCCTTCAGTTCACCAAGGAATATTGACCTTCAACGAATTCACGGCGTCCTCCTGTCCCGTACCGTCTGTTCCAGGTCCTTCCACATCTTTCTCGTTCTTTTCATGTATGTCTCCAGTTCTCTTCTACATGCGTTTTTTGGTCACCCGTTAACCCTCTTACCATAAGGATTCCAGAACAAGGACTGCCTTGCAATGCTATTTACCGTTTTTTTCGATATGTGTCCTATCCATAGCCAGCGTCTTCCTCTTATCTGGGAAGATGCTATAATGAATGATTAAAAGGTGGACAATATCAAGGACGAAGACAGTTAGATCTTCAAATGTCTCTTCTAGAGCTCGTTTTGCCGAATAATAATTTAATGATGAGAATCTGGAATGCGTAAGTCTCACGAAGAGAAATGGGTGCACAAACAGACCCTTAAAGCCTCCCATCCAGACTACTTAAGATATTTATGCAAACACCAGTTTTCCTGTGCATGGTTTAAAAACCAAATCAAAGATCACGTATCTCTGCCTTTCTGTGATCTGTACCTTCTACATTATACGTACCTTGTATGGCTTGGACCAATAGTGCGCATTGGTGCGTGCGGCTGTGTTTGTGTGCATGTGACGACGACCTTAAACAATGAGAACTAATGCAAATTCCTACGCGTAAAAAAGCGTAACACTGCTTTCTTCTTCTTCTTTGATCCTTAACCACCGACAGTCAAAGCAGTCAGTGGCCATCACGCCTAGTGGCGTCTTGTAGGGCAACAACAAATTGATTCCACTTTGCTCGGTCGGCGGCCATTCTTCGTACAGTGCCCCAACTCTGGTTCATTCTTTGCATCTCAGCCTCTACAGTCCTCCGCCAGGTTGTTTTTGGTCGGCCTCTCTTTCGTTTTCCCTCAGGGGTCCAAAGCATAGCTGTTCTTGTGATGGCATCAAGGTCTCTTCTGAGGACATGGCCAACCCAGCTCCAGCGTCTTGCCAGCTATGATGGTGTGCATGTCCTCTTGCTTACTCCGAGTAAGCAGATCTTGGTTGGTGATGGTATTCGGCCAAAAGATTCGGTGAATTTTTCTTAGGCATGTTGTGTGAAAAGAGGACAATTTCGACATTTCCTTCTCTGTAACTCTCCAGCATTCCGCACCATAGAGAGGCACAGAAAGCACACAGCTCTGATATAATCTTAATTTTGTGCTTGTGCTGTATTGGGAGGACTTCCAGATGTTGTTTAGGCTAAAAAAGGCTGTTCTTGCCTTATTCATTCTGATGTTGATGTCTTTGCCTGCCCCGCCGTCTGGTGTTACTATGCATCCTAGATATGTGAAGGTGTCTGTCTGTACCAGTTGCTGATTTCTTACTGATATGGGCTCAGGGTTGCTCACATTGAGCGTCATGACCTCTGACTTCTTTAAATTGATGTTCAAGCCCACCTGCTGGCTAAACTTATTAAGTCTATCCGTTTTTTCCTGGATGTGTTGATGTGAATGTGCTAGTAGTGCAATGTCATCTGCATATTCCAGATCTTCCAATGTAGAAAATGTAATCCATCTTATTCCTCTTGGACTGCCCTCTGTTGTTTGGCGCATCACCCAGTCTATGACTGTTAAAAATAGAGTGGTTGATAAGGGGCATCCCTGTCGTACTCCTGTCTTCACCTCAAAGGTTAGGTTGCTCTGCCCAACACTACACGTAACACTACTTTAATGTTACATAAATCCATACAATACGTTTATACTATACAATAGGATAAGCTGTACTAAACTGTGAAAAGAAACCAAAATTAAAACCAACACTGGTTCACATACCATTAATATTAACAATACGAGCACGTTTACGGCTAAAACAATGACGGACCATGAATTAAAGCGAAAACCTTAAACTTTCAGCACCTGCATCACATTTCAAAGAATGAAAAGCTGGAATAGGTAAAAAGAGAGTAATTTGACTAAACTGTAATTTTAAATAAAATAATAATTAAGAAAATCGGGGGGGGGGGGGGGGGGAAGAGAGGATAAGTCTTGACAAGAATGCCACATCCTCTGCCTCTCAAATATTTCAATTTTCGGTGAGCTTTAAGACTCACACAGATATAAGTTTTATTATTTTTATAACATCCCGATTCACGTTCACCATTGATTCTATCGAACCGTGTCCTCATCAGAACTAAGGTCACTAGGACACTAATTCACAAATCACACATGGTGCAGTGAACACACGTGATAAAGAGCGAGGAAAAAAAATGTCTTTGAAGTGCAGATAGGGAGACTTTGCCAACAAAGAATAAATTATCTTTTTGTTGTTCCTTTGCTCCTTCTATCGCTCGTATACTTTCTCCCTATCTGAAAAACCACCTGTCACATCTCTACATCAAATATTTTCATGTTGTCTTGCATCTGTTTACAGTTATGAGACAGAAGAGCCAGGTCGTCGGCAAAATCTAGATCTTCAGGATGTTTAGTCAGAGCCCGCTGGATTTCGTTTCTGTTGACTGATGCCAATGTTTTAATTGACAACTGGGTTGACACAATTTAGCACGATTTTTATATGCCTGCCTAAAACTCTGTGTGTGTGTGTGTGGGGGGGGGGGGGGGGGGGGGGGGGGGAGAGGAGAGAGGGAGAGAGAGAGAGAGTTCATCTGGAATTTAACCACACAAATGCGAAGTAGAATTAGCAGCAATACGAATTAAGGACAAACATGCAAATTCTGAATGATATAATTTATCTTTGTGTTCCAAAAGTGAGACACTCCGAAAATATGTTTTTTTTTTTTAAAGGTGAACGAACGAACGAACGAATTTTATTTTCAAAGGGTTAAGAATTGGGCACACAGGCCCGTCTTACATTCTGCCCTTCTTCTCTCTGTCATCTTACATACTTATATGTGATGGGTGGAGAGAGGGCTAGTAACAGCTGACCGTTAGTGCCTCTACTCGTCCACCATCTTGGTCTACCCTGTTCAACCTAATTGTCGGTTATAATTAGAGTATTTAATGCCATTTTATTTTCAGTTTTATGTTATATTCAGATAACTATTGTCTTGTGTTACTGATGGTTTCAGTTTATTTTAAAATTTGTTCTTTTTAAGTCACGTGTTTTTTGTTACTTCATTGTTTTTCCTTATATTATGAGTGGTCCGTTTTTTAAGTGTGTAGTTCATTTTAAAAATAGTTTGTTAGTTTTTGTTTTTTAATTATTATTGGTTTGAATTGTTTTTCTGAAGTATTATTATTATTGTTATTATTATTATTAATATTGTCATTGGTATTAACTGTTACGACTTAGGGGTGACGAATACAAATATGACAGTCGATCTTGTAGAGGACATCGTGCTATGTAACGCAAATGATAATGGGCAGTCATTCAGGACAAAATCTGATAGGTACAACATGAGCCGGCAAATGGCAGGTCCACAGAAAACATGGCAAAAGTTTATTCTCATAAAACTGGCTCCATCAAGAATAAATATATGTGGCATGGAAGAATGTATCAAAAATGTAGTCCTTCATAATCAGTCTTCTGTTCTTAAATCTCAATCATAGGCATCTTATAATAAGTGGCAATGAAATTTAATATAATCCTCTCATCTCCTTAATTCTGGCCGTTGTGTCTAAAGGTTCGTGTAGACCACGAGGACCCAAGCAATGCGGCAGAAATTTTCATGACAAAATCTTAGATGCATTATTCGAAAAAAAAAAAAAAAATACTCCCTGGATATGGTAATAACTTCTGGGTAAGTTAATGTACCATTCTGCATAATATCAAGTAAGTGGCGGCCTCCGAAATAACAATGCCACTGAACATCAGAATACAAGTCTCCACAATCTTAGTAGGGAGCTTGAACAAAAGTACGTCTACTCCGGACGACTGAAAAATACGAAAGGCCAAGACGGCTGACTGTTAGAATGCAAAAAGTGCCTGATATATTACGTCATTAGTGACCGGTGACGTAGAAAGTTATGCGGCGTTCAATATAAGTGAAAAATCGTACACAAAAACTGACTTTACTACAGAAAGCTATATCTTCTCAAATCAATGGACATATGCCTGCGTGTGGCAACATATTAGAACATATTAATTTTATCCTTAACAATCACCCTTTTCTCCCTGAAAAAACAAAACAAAAACTAATTCATTTTTTTTTCATTATTTCATGATCGGAAATAGCTGCCAAAATTAATCAAACTTAGAGCATAAAAATGCCACATTAAATAGAAATATCCTAGTCACAATCAGTCTGCATCTTATGTACTAATATTAAAGTAATAATGGAAGACAGATTGTCGTAAATCAAGTGAAGTCATCAGTCAAGGAGACAAAGAAATCATTTACAATCAATGCATGTGCAGTAAAAAGGAAGAAGAAGGAAAGAAAAAATATATATTGAAAGCATGCATAAAATCATAGAAGATACAAGAAAATAAGGTAATGAACCCAAATTGGTAAAGTGCATGATAAATTCATGCCCTGAAAAGGGCTATGAAATTATGAAAAAAAAATTTGAAGTACACAAGCACACATAGAATGGGAAAAAAAACCTGCAAAAGTAAACAATAATGATAAAGTTAGCATATTGAAGATACAGTTAGGAAACTAATGTAAAATTTAATGTTAGAAAAAATAAAAATGGCACAAAGTATAGAACAATAACGAAAATACAATGAGAAGTTGTTAATTACTGAGAACAACAAATATGAACTGTAACCTAGTAATTATTATAGTTGGAGCAAAAATTTAAGTATTATTTAACATTGACAACTCCTGAGGGATTTAATTAAGCTTCTGATCGATGAGTGTTCATAAAAATAGGTCAAATCACTGGAATCATATTCCAAAGACATTCTTGCCAACAATAAATACTGAAATCAGTGTTCATGTGGTTATCTGAACCGAGTTAAAAAACTATTCTCTGAAAGAAGTATTGCAACTTCGTAGTTCAAAAAATTCATGCATCAGGCTGGAAGCATTTGCAAACGTTAATATTGTCCATAGGCGTATAAAGTCTTTGACAAACGATCAAGTTCAGCGATCTTCTGCATTATACTGGAAGTATTAAACACTATCAACACGAGGAGTGAGTGTATCATAATGGTGTGACGAATGTTCATAGCAAAACTGTCAGATTGACTTCTGATGGGTGAGCACAAAGTTGCTGTACGTATGCTAAGAAATTTTAAGGGGAGGAGCGCCAGGAATTTCTCGGTTGAAATCGGAAAAATTAAGAATTTGGGATTAGTCCATTTTCTGATACTTTAGCATCTCCCGAATCTAAATATAACAGAATTAAATGTCAAAATGCATTCTAACAATATGTATTTTGACTTTGAAAAAGGTATGGTACGGACATATTTTCTCAAACTCGACAAAATATGTCTAATTTAGACCTAGTTTCTTTCATAGCAACCAAGCTTACACCCCTACATATTATGCATCGTTGGATTTGTCCAAATCTACACTTTACTGTAAGCAGGTCACTTATTTCGGGATTCCAAATGCCAGATCGGAAATTTATAATTTCAAAGTCAACATTTAGGGTTTCCCCTCGATTCTAAATTTTTAATTGGCTGTGCGTGTTCACGTGACCGGCAACGACAATATGGCCGCGTGTTTACGGAATCTCAGTTTTGATTTGTTATTGATGTGACAATGCCTAAAAAAACGAGATGCTCTCGTTACCTCCAACTGGAATAGGCCAGAATTAGAGATGGAAGCAAGACTTATCCTACACTGCAGGTAAAACGTACTTATTGTGACGATATAATGGTAAAAAGTGGGACATTAGTACTCAGGCAAGGAAGGTTGAAATAAAGCACAGCGGACCGTTTGTTCGATGTGGCCTTTGACAAGAATTTAGAGACGCAGTAAACAGGAGTAAGGTTTAGGCTTAGTGGTTGAAATGAAGCAGACAGGACCGTCTGTACGATAGTTCCTTAAATTAGAATTCAGAGATGCAGTAAAAAGGGCTAATGGTTATGTAAATGTATCCTAAACCTAACCCTAACGACGTTGGCGACTTACTGGGATGACATCTAAGAAGACGGCCCACAGTGACTCATTTCAACCAGGTTTAAGAATTTTAACCTAACCCTAAACCTTACGACGTTGGCCACTTACTGGAATGACATCAAAGAAGGCGGCCCACTGTGCTTCATTTCAACCCCCAGGGAGTTACATGAACTAGCTATTACGAGTAGTAGACAGTCAATTAAAAATCATCACGTTTTCCTGAGTTTACAGAATAACGGGTGACTTCTCATAATTCAGTACATTATCATGATTCTTGTAAGCATAGTGCATATTTGTTTCCTCAATTTAATGTTTGTTTCTTGTGTATTTTTATTGACATGTCACAGATGCTTATGTGTTATTTAAAAAAATGCCTGCCAGACATGTGCAACAGCTGGTTCTTGGTACCAGAAGAAAGATAGGAAACTTCATCAATTTTGAAGGTATTTACTTTTGAAACTTACTTTATGTTTCCCCTTGCCTAAGCATAGACATTCATGTAATTTATTTTGATCTCCATAAATATCAAGTTTAGAAACATATTTCATTACTTACATGTATTGTTTTGCTTCCATTGTACTTTAAGGCACAGTTTATTAATGCTTGTTTACATCTTTATTTGAAATTTTACTAATGTAAACAATTGCTTCTTTCTAGGAAGTTCAAGTGTCATGGAAGCTGAGGCAGGTAGTGATTTGTGAAGCTGTTCTCTGACGCGACAGAAATTTCGCTACACCGTGTAAAGTGATTGTGATAGCAAAGCATTCAATCAGATCATGGCAATTAAACCATATGGCCCTAATATTGCTGAATTTAATCAAGGACCTGAGGCTGCTATATTTTTCAAGAAAGTCCTGGGGCTGATCAGTGGAAAAGACGCTTGTCGACTGGCAGGAGCAAGAAAGCGTTAAACGTCTGGTGCTCAGCTCTAAAATGGCAGAAATTTGCACTAAGAAAATGAAGGACATTTAGCACAAATCTCAACAGAAAGCCAGACAAGAAACTGCAGAGGAAGCTGGATATGCTGCCGGTATGTTCTGCATGACATGTAAGTTATTTTATTTTGCTGCAGTATTACATACTTATTTAATTATATTCTAATTACAGTATAACAAAAAATGTGATTTTAAAGAAATCATTATTCTCATACTAATTTTCTTATAACTTCCACACTTACGTATTAATTGACATAAGAATGGCACATATATTGCCCATAATCTTTTAAAACTGTTTATGTGATGGATTTTAAGTATCTGATCAAACTTTTGGTTAATTGACAAAAGTAATGTAAAATTTAGTAAAATTTGTTACTATTTTAGACGCTATTTTCAAAGCCCTACAACTTTTTTTGTATTAAAGTTATCAAAAATCCATCACTGGAAAAGTTTTAACATATAATGATAAACATTGTGTTCATATTTGGTATTCATAGCTTAATAAATAAAAAAGCTTTAGCAAATTTAAATAGAACAAAGAATCCAATATTGCTCAGCTCTAAAACGGCAGAAAACTGCGCTAAGACAAGGAAGGAAATTAGGCACAAATTTCAACAGAAAGCCAGATAGGAAGCTGCAGAGGAAGCTGGCTATGCTACCAGTATGTTTTAAATGACAAGTAAGCAATTTTTCAGGGGCAATATTACAGACTTATTTAATTGTAGTCTATTTATGGAGAAAAATGCGATTTTCTCAAAATCTAATTTTCTCATCCTAATTTCCTTAAAACTTCCACACTTATGTCTTAATTGACATAAAAATTGGCACATATGTTGCCCATAATCTTTTAAAACTTTCCTATTGCTGGATTTTGAGTATCTGATCAAACTTTTGATTTATTGCAAAAAGTGATGTAAAATTTATCAAAATTTGTTACTTTTTTTAGACACTATATTCAAAGTCCTACAACTTTTTTTGTATTAAAGTTATCAAAAATCCAGCAATCGAAAAGTTTTAAAATATAATGATAAACGTTGTGTTCATATTTGGTATTCATAGCTTAATAAATAAAAAAGCCTTAGCAAATTGAAATAGAACAATAGAATCCAATATGGCCGCCGTTTCTATGGCAACCAGTAGTGCAGTGCCATAAAACTCTTCATTTTTCGTATCTAGTATTGATATAGGTTAAGTCTGTTCATTTTCATTGAAATCCAGCAATTAATAACGAAAATAGCATTTCAGTGTAGCTCCTCCCCTTAAACATCACAGTTAATTCGAGTGATCAGTTTCTGATTGTGGACATCTAGAAAGCACATCGGCAACGACGTTTGCAGAACCTGGTATTGTTTGTATATCATACTGAAATGGCTGAAGAAGAATGGCGAAGCGAGACATTTTTGGATTTTTGTGGTTGGACTTCTTCAGGAATGAAAGAGATTTCTGATCGGACTGAATGATGAAATGGGCACCGATGAGATAACGTTCTAGTTTCTGTACAGCCAAATCACAGCGAGCAGTTCTTTCTCGATCACGGAGTAATTTAGCTCGGCATCAGTAAGTTTTCTCGAGATGTATAAAGTAGAATGTAATGTACCATCAAAATCCTATATAAGTGAAGCGCCAAGACTTTTGGAGCTAGCATCTGTTCGAAGATAATAGGTAAATTTTTATCTGGCAACCTCAGTATGAGAGGTGTAGAGAATAAATGTTTAACATGATCCAAAGTGGCCTGGCACTCTTGTGTCCAGTGCACGTGATTAGGCTAGCCTTTTCTAAGAAGGGCAGAAAGATCTACAGCTGCGGTTTTCAACCTGTGCGCTGCGGCGCACTGGGGCGCCATGACTGACGGTCAGGGGCGCCGTGGATGGGAGTGGATTTTCTTCGCATTTAGCTGTAAAAAAACAGAGCTGTGGGAAGTTTCATTTTTGGTGTTTGTCAACCTGCGTGACCCCTGATAAATTTCACTTTTGATGTTGGCCAGCCTTTGAAGTCCAACTCCCCCGACCCACCTACCAACTTTCCACGCATTCTCCTCGCGCGACCATAGTAGGTAACACGGTGATTTTCTGTTTTCAAACGTGTTTGATTGTGTTGTGAGTTTGATATAAACTATGGAAAGATTTTTAAATTTGGCAAGTGTTATTAAAAAGCGAGAACTTGTTGAGGATGACAAGGAAAGTGGTAATGAGGAAAGGAAACGTAAGTATAGAAAATACGACGACTGTCACGGCATAGTCATTCGCTAAAATATTTTGAGTGGTCACGTTGAAAAGTGGCTACGCTGTTAGGATAGAGAAAAACCGGTTTGGTCAGTCTGGGCAAAACGGAAGTCGGTATAAAACTTTTGGCGCAAATCCGTCTTGCGATGTCCGCCGTCCTGTGAGGACGCTTTTGCCTTTGTCAGCAGTTGTGCTGGGTTTTTTGGGAATGTCAGTGTGGTTCATACTACTTGCCGATTTTCATGTGATCAGGAGTATTTGATTTGTCGCTAGATGGTGGTTGTAAATTCTAGTGATTTTCTCCTGGATATTATTTACGAGAAGATTATTTGCAATTATGTACTGCGTTGTGTCAGTAGTGCATTCCGCCTGTGAGCGATAGTCATGGCGGTTACTGAGTAGATTATGTCGATGACCATTTTGCTATTATGTGAGCTGGTATTTTTCTCGCAAGTAAGTTGACATTCTTATTGTATTGTGTATTGCTTTTCTCATGCGTATTGATAGCCGTGTGTGGCTTTGTGTGTGTACTTTTCATTAAAAGGGTCAGTACCTGTTCCAGGTGTTATTAGTTATTTAATGTCAGCTAGTTCTAGTTGTGGTCGTACTCTTAGACAATAAGTCTTGATATTGCTAGTACTATGATGCATATGATATTGGTGGTAAATCCACAACATTACTAGTGTCTGACAACGACGGTTACTTAGATTTTTGTTTCACGTGCATTCTTTTAACAACGAATAGCGCCCACAGTGTGTTTTGTGTTTCAAAATACTCTCTGTCGAATTTGCCTAGCAAATTAAAGCGCCATTTAGAAAGTGTACATAAGGATGACGTTGGCAAACCTAACTTACTTAGTCATTCCCCCTCTACCGTGAGGTGTAGAGGTTTGGAAGAGAGAGCGCCAGACTATCCTATCAGCTGTTTTTCTCCTGGCCTGGTTCCATCCTAATCCTCTGTTCTTCAAAGATTGTCTAATGTTGTCCTCCCAGCGGACTCTGGGTCGTCCTGGGGGTCTGGATCCCTGGTTCTTTGTTTCCCATGCTTGTCGTGGTAGCCGATCTTCTCCCATTCTGCAGACATGGCCAAACCATCTTAGTTGGGTCTGTTCTACTTGGGTCTGCAGGGGTGGGATTTTAGGCCTTGACGTATCGTCTGGTTGCGGACCATGTCTCTTCTTGTTACTTCAACCACCTTCCTCAGATACCTCATTTCTGAGGTTTGGATCTGGCTTTCGTGGGTTGTAGTCATTGCCCATGACTCGCATCCATATGTCAAGACTGGGACATAGGTGGAGTGGTATACAGCCATCTTCGTTTTCTTACCAACTTCTCTTTTGCTGAGGAATCCTCGATTTATAGCCTGAAAAAGTCTCCCAGCTGCTGCTTTTCGAGTGGCCAACTCTTCTTTGATGCCTCCCTTTCGGTCTATAGTAGCACCGAAATATTTAAAGTGGTCGACCTGCTCCAGGACCTGTTCTCCCCGCTTAATCTGATGTCTTCTTTCTTCTCGTGATATCACCATGGATTTTGTTTTAGAGATGCTGATGACCATCCCTCTCTTCTCCAGCTCTTCCTTCCAGACTTGCAGGTTGAATTGGAGATGTGCCTCTGATTTAGCAATCAGTACAACATCATCAGCAAATGCCAACTCCGAAATACATACCTGTCTCATCTTTCAGTGCCCCACTGAATACTTTCTTGTTCTCTCCTTACATGCCTTGATAACGTCGTCCATGAGGAGTATGAAAAGATAAGGTGACAGGATCTCACCTTGTCTTACACCAGTGGTGGTCCTGAACTCTTCTGACATATGGTTTGCTGTCCTCACGTAATTTCTGCAAGACTTGTAGAAGCTCTGTATAGCTTGAATCAGAGGTGTTGGAATGTTCACGTTGGCAAACCAAGAGAATATTTCTCTAGAAAGCTGAGTCAAATGAAAGAACAAAAATCAGACAATGAAATAGATTTTAGTGCAGATATTGTTTCTATAATTCTTACTTACTTACTTACTTAGTCGTTCCCCTTCTACCGTGAAGTGTAGAGGTTTAGAAGAGAGAGCACCAGACTATCCTATCGGCTGTTTTCCTCCTGGCCTGGTTCCATTCTAGTCCTCGGTCCTTCAAAGATTGTCTTATGTTGTCCTTCCAGCGGACTCTGGGTCGTCCTGGGGGTCTGGATCCCTGGCTCTTTATTTCCCATGCTTGTCGTGGTAGCCGATCTTCTCCAATTCTGCAGACATGGCCAAACCATCTTAGTTGGGACTGTTGTACTTGGGTCTGCAGGGATGGGATTTTAGGCCTTGACCTTTCGTCTTGTTGCGTACCATGTCTCTTCTTGTTACTTCTGTCGTAGATTTATGATAGGGGAATTAAGACAAAGATTGGTCCCTTCTGAATAGACTAGAACATGTGGTGACTCAGTGAGAGATAATATAAGAAATAGCTTTTCAAGAGTGAGATGGGGGAAAATATGTAAAGTCTGTCCCTGAGACTCGAGAAATAAACTTCTCTCGCTCAGCCTATCTCTACAACAGAAAGTATTTGTCAGACATTTGGTCCCAGGTGAATAAAGTTTATGTAAATTTTATTTATCATAAGAATTTCACAACATCGAATAAGTTGACTATCAAATCACATACAAATAAACTTACGTTAATAAATTAATAAAAGAATAGACCCATAGGTGTAATCCTTTCCCCCTCTGTTGAGCTCACGATCCCGTTATAAGAAAAGTTATAAGCCCCCAAATAGTCACAGATTTATACGCTATGGTCTAGGTTTTCCCTCTACAATAAAGAAGAAGGGTTATCCGATAATCTTTTCTGAAGTAGACAGCATAAGTAATATTTAAGAAGAACACAATCAATGAGTATATTTGTTATACAATAACATAATTATTCATCCCTGCATTTTCTCTCGCTCTGACTCACTTGTGATCACAAGCATTCAACCTTACCTAATGGGTGCATTCACCACAACTGGAACGATCATTTAGGTACACACACAGTCCATCCAATGTTGTGTTTTTTTTGGCGACGACAAGCCCCAGTTTCTCCAAGGCTAATGAATTCAAATCTTGGGAAAACAGTGCTTCACTATTGTAAGTAGGATGCTGATAAATGTCACTTCAATTTTTGTCCAGGTAGGAAACTATTTATGAGCTCTAATGTTCACAAGGGTACAGTATCTTGGAATAATGGATCGTTACATCGAGTGTCAGGTACAATAATCTGGTTCAGGATAGATCTTCTACACACCACAGTGGTTGTTATTCAGGTAATATCACAAGTTAAATTATGTCAAATGGTTTTGATTTAGTCGCCACCACGGGCCGACTGAAACTTTGATATAAGGAAAGAACTCTATATGCCAGGTACAGTATGAATTACAACAATTGTTCTTTCGTCTTGTTATTTCTCTGATATACATAAACAGAAGCCGCTGGTAGTTTTAGGGTATGACCCAGATACTGTGAAAAAGGAAGAGAAAAATACAAAATACTTGACCTTAACAGTATTCACAATCATATCCTACCTCGCGTAAAATAATATATTTATCCACTTCGGTTATTTAACGTAAATTATAAACTGCAAGCTTATTGCTTGTCTTAACATTTAAAACTCCCGTGAAATAAATTATAGTCATTAAAAAGAAATCAATCATCATGAATTAGAAATAAATACATATTTCGTCAACACTCATGATGTATCAGTGCATTACTTAGATGGTTAAATTATTCTCTGACTGGTTACTAGCAGTGAATAAAATTTATATTATAGTTTAGCTAGAAATTATTATTTATTATGCTATCCACTGTAACACAGTAAACTTAGAGAATTATCTGACTGACCTAACTGGCAAAACACTCTGAACAAAATCTAGTGAAGATATAATTCGAACTAACAATTCTATCACTCGACAATACTAGTCATATATATATTTTACCTTCACACAAACTTCTAAGATTTTCTCCACGAGAAACTAAGACTACTATTACAGTGATTCTAGAACTCGCGCTAGCTGTCTCTCTAAAGCTGTGGCAGTACTGAATGAATTTGAGTTAGATTTCTGTGGTATATATATCTCTCTGATGAAAGGAAATAAGTTAATACTCCACAGAAAACCAGACCTAACACCTACAGTAAATTCTCTGTTCAGATTCCAAGATGAAAAGAAATCTACCCACTAGAGCCGAAAACCAGAACTCAGGCTAATCGAAATTTAACCAGACCGTGTTTAATTACTTTATTACTTTCAGACGTGGTCATCGAGCGAAGCCCGCCTTTCATCTCAAATTCTTGCACCGTGAATAATTAACTCACAGGCGAACAGATTTCAAAGGGGGAGTAATAAAATTTTGCTCACCTCTGGTTCTCCACCTAATCTCTTACAACGATTACTCGATCTCTGGCGTTCAAAATTAAATGAAACCGGCTCACATATGCTAATCAGGTCTGCTGGAAATCGTACATCAAAGGAATAGCGACCAGCAATTAAATGCTTGTTAAATTAGAGAGGAAAGACTGAGCTCAGAATGTATAAGAGAAGATGTTAACAAACGTATGAAGATGAAATTTGGTAAAAGAGAATTTAGATGAGGAAATAGATATATGAAATATATTTATCATAATCTGTCACAACTTCAACCACCTTGTTTCTATAATTCAAGGACACTTATCTCAACTCAGTGTTCATTTTGAAAAAATACTTTCCTGAAAACTGTGACAGGTTTCAGGGGGGTCAAAATCCCTTCAGTTTTGATGCTCCTTCGGACTTCAGTACTGCAGAAGAGGAAGAACTGATAGAACTTTCATCAGACTCTTCACTACATGCGAAGTCTCCATCCATGGCATTGCTAAAATTTTGGTATTCAGTAAAACAGGAGTTCTCAAGCTTGAGCAAGAGAGCACTGAAGATATTAATTCCTTTTGCAACCTCCTATCTCTGCGAGGCTGGGTTTTCGACAGTGGATGTCATAAAAATCTAGTTCAGATCAAGACTTGATGTGGAGAAGGAAATGAGTGTAGCTGTATCTCAATTGGTGCCAAGATTTGACAAGCTGTGTAACAACAAGCAAGCTCAAGTTTCACACTGAGGTGACTAGCACGTTATTCATCATATTTTTTTTAAGTTTTACTGTACAAGTTTTTTGTTATGGAGATTGAATCATGAGCGTAGTATATCAGTCAAGGATTTTCAGACAAAAATTTAAAAAAAATGTTAGAAAGAAATTACTTTATCTGTGCTGTTGTCTTTTTTATAGGAAGGGTTTTCAAAGTGCACTTTGTGTATATTTTTTCTTGTACGTGTAATTTTTTCACAGATTGTCCAATTGCGTTTTTTAAAAATTGCATTAAAAATTACACTGTTTAAAAGCCTTTCCAAAGCTCTCCTGCTAAAAAAAAGTTGGGCTAAATGTCGAAACATCGCTGGAGTTTTTAACCAGTTATCCCACAGGGGAGCCGCAGAAAGAATGTAGTTGGTCATGGGAGCCATGGACTCAAAAAGGTTGAAAACCGCTGATCTACAGTGATAGAAGATAAGTTAGCTATAAATCTACAGTAGAACTGAACTAAGTCAAGAAGATACGGACTTGTTTTTTCGCACTGGGGTTAGATACATTGAGAATCTTAGACACATTCTGTGATACGGTCTGAAGAAATCCGTGACCCACCTTGTGACCTAAAAAGGAAATCTCTTCAAAACCGATATGGATCTTAGTACGAGGGGCGTTCAGAAAGTAATGCACTACATCGTTTTTCTCAGCTAATAATGAAGATAGAAGCATGAAATTTTGCACACTTCAAAGATGGCATGTGCCAATTGTGTGCACCAAATTGCATCGCAACCGGCCAAATAATACGGCTGCCCTAAACCGTTGAAATGGAGCGTGTTAGCAACTTGCGTTATAAGCAGCAAATTGTGATAGAATTTCTCGTTGCAGAGAAGGAAACTGTTGTGAACATTCACAAGCGTCTTTGTGATGTGTGTGGAAGTTTTGCAGTCGACAGGAGTACAGTCAGTCGCTGGGTTCAGAGAATCAAAGAATCAGGAAGTGCAGATACGGAGCTGCTTGATCGGCCGCGCTGTGGACGTCCTGCCACAGCCACCAACGCAGAAATGTTGAAATGCGCTGAGGGCATTATTCTTACTGATAGGCGAATCACTACTCAACAATTTGCCTTACAGCTGTCAGTCAGCATTGGTAGGTGCAAATGCATTTATAAAAACTCTCGGATTTTCTAAGGTTTGCGCAAGATGGGTTCCTCGAAGTCTCACAAATGACCACCGATTGCAAAGGAAAGCAATTTCTTCTGAATTGTTGGAGCATTTCAATGCTGATGGAGAGAATTTTTGGCTAAGATCGTTACAGGTGACGAAACCTGGGCACATCATTTTGAACCTGAAGCAAAAAGACAGTCAATGGAGTGGCATCATCCGCAATCACCACGAAGAAAGAAATTCAAGACAATTCCTTCAGCTGGAAAGGTCATGATCACTGTCTTTTGGGACATTGAAGGTGTGATTCTTGTGGACGTTATGCCAAGAGGAGAGACAATCAATTCGCAAGCTTACATTAAGACATTGAAAAAACTCAATCAACGTTTTCACAGAGTTCGGCAGTACAAGAATCCAGCAGACCTGCTTCTCCTTCACGACAATGCGCGACCTCACACAAGTCTGGCAACACGGGAAGCAATCGCCAAATTGGGTTGGACTGTACTACCCCATCCACCCTATAGTCCCGATTTGGCACCCTCTGATTTTCATCTATTGGGTCCACTTAAAGATGCACTCCGTGGGACAAGGTTTGAAGAGTATGAAGGAGTGATTCATGCAGCGAAGAAATGGCTACATGATCAAGACAAAATCTGGTACGGGCTAGGAATACATGCACTTGTTTCGCGCTGGTATAAAGTCGTACAAGTTGATGGGGATTATGTTGAATAATACCTATGTTTACATGACATATCCATGTATATATATATAAATTTCATGCTTTTTGAATAAACAGCTCCTGAGAAAAACGATGTGGTGCATTACTTTCTGAACGCCCCTCGTAGGTCGAGCAGTTAGATGATGGAGACGTAGGGTATCTAATAGCGAATTCAGACCTAAGAAATGTTCTTCCTAAGTGGTACTGAACAAACAAATGACATCGATATAGGTGATAATGTCATGCCTATGAGAAAGAATTTTTCTCATCATCCGGACGAACATGGCAGTGGCGTTCATAAGTCTGAAAGGCATAAAATTCCACTGGTATAAACCGCGTAGTGTGGAGAAAGTTGTGAGTGGCTTGGCTCTCTCTGTCAAAGGAACTTGCCAGTATCCTTTGGTGAGATCAAGTTTGGAAAGAAAAGAGCCTTAGCAAGACGAGTTAAATCAAAGGTAGACGCTCAGCATCAAACACAGTAATAGCATTAGTTTACGATAATCAATGCATAAT
Source organism: Oreohelix idahoensis (assembly GCA_024509875.1). Lineage (NCBI taxonomy): Eukaryota > Metazoa > Mollusca > Gastropoda > Stylommatophora > Oreohelicidae > Oreohelix > Oreohelix idahoensis. The sequence continues at coordinate 585,357 of JAMPIV010014381.1, read as the reverse complement.
AGTGTGTTGTTATCTTTCTTCCTAACAATAACGATAGGAGAAGAATATGCATAAGTAGAGGATTCTATAATTCCTAAACGAATCATCTCATCAAGCTCATTTTCAATCTGAACCTGATAGTGGATGGGAATAGGGTAAGGGCGTAATCTAATTGGGCGATCGTCTGTGAGAATAAATTCATGTGACTTGACAGAGGTGCGCCCCGAGATGTCTGTAAGAACATCCGGAAAAGAACAAAGAGGATTTAAAACTTGACGATGTTGGTCAGGAGACAAATCGGAACAGATGGTGACATCCATCCATGTTTCTGTTGCCTGGAGAGATAAGATAGGAAGGTTCGTGGGAAGATCAGGGAAGGAAGATTCCTCTTCCTGGATGACAGAAAGATAAGAGTACTGCGCAGGATGCCTCGTAAGCTCGTCAACTGCATGAAATATAGCCTGAAGATGTTCAGGTCTTGTATGAAACTCGTTAAGCATATTGATATGGAAAGTCTTCCTCTTTTCTTTTACATCTAAAACACAATCAACATCGGAAATGCGGGAAAGTACTTTAAAAGGACCATTCCAAGCAATAAGAAGTCTATTTTCTTTTCTTGGTAATAAAGCGAAAGCTTCATCGCCGGGTAATAATTGCCTTAACCGTCTGTTTCGGTTCTTGAATAGGCGAGATTTAGCTTTAGCAGCCTCTGAGGAAGCTGTAGCCAACTGGCATGCATCAATAATCTTACGCCGGAGATTAACGACATATTCATAGGAAGACTGCTTATGCGGAGTCATCATAGGTAGTGAAATAAACTGCATCGGCATGTCTTTGGTAAAGCGATCCATCAATGCGAAATAACCACAGTCATTAGCAAAACCGACAGTACCAAAGGCAAAAATGAGCAAAATAATCAGTAACATCCTGCGGAGAAAATGTGAGTAGTTAATAAAAACCAATTTCCTAATTAAACAGGCACTTCTCATGAGTGCTGAGAACAGCAACCCAGCAATCAAAGGCCACAAGTAAAAGAAACAAATATTTAGCATGATGCAGTTTGTAACAAATGTGCACATGTACTTAGGTACATCATAGGGTGTTTGGACCATAAGGTCACGACGTGAGATTCCTTCTGATAAATTGGACTTAACGACCTCAGTGTCAGGAAACCCAGTCATCATATTTGTATTGTGATAATCAAGAGAAGTGATATCACTTTAAAAAATGGTACAGAGATGACTAAAACTAGAATAACTAGTATTACAAGTATTATACTTCTGGGCGAGTAACTGAGCCCTAGTAGCAAATGCGTTCGCAGTTAGATGGTGTTGCCGTTCGCACAGATCTATTTCAAGAAGTGAGCAATCTTTGCTACCGTGGATACGGACAAGTGTAACGTCCGCAATCGGACTCTTCAGGAGACACACCTTAACAATGCCTGAAAAAAATGGGGTGTTAATATCAACAATGGCTGTGGGATAAAATTCAACTGTCCCACCAAATGTCACACACTTAATAAAGCCACCTGTGGCACAAGAGGGATGCACTAGTGACTGTCGCACTCCTATGGTAGTGCATCCAGAATCTCTTAATACCGACACCTGAGTATTATTCAACATACCCTTGTGGAACTGAAATGAGCCTGTTCCATTATGAGCTGACAATGCAGTAACAGCAGGTAATGGATGACTGCATCTCAATAAAGTTATGAAATTGAGCTGAAAAAGAGTTTGCCAGTCAGGACAATTTGAAGCAACATCGAAGTCAAATGAACAACATGAAGCAGATTGATTAATAGTATTGTCCTGAGCACATTCAGATGTATCAACAATCTGTGCTGAGTTTGCATGGTAGTTGGAACGCATAATATTACGTGAGCGTGATTGATGTTCCTTAGTGTTAAAATAATTCCCTTGGTTCCTAGTATGTTGTGACGAATTCCTGGGTGAAGTGGTATGGTGGTTAGATCTATAACTATTCCAGTTCCTGTTATACGGAACATAATTGTCCTGCCTTCTCCATCCTGGGTTTTGTTGTTGTTGATACTGTTGTGTTCTTTGAAAATGTTGGTAATTGTTTCTTTTCTGAGGTGACTAATTCCGACAGTGTTAACCACCTCTGTAAGATCCCGAGTTGTTGAACCTGCTTAGACATAAATTCCTAACAAGACTGTGGGATCTTTGCTTACCATCCTTATTGATCCATGTTGAGGCAAAAGCAACAGGCAAAGCCTCCTTAATGGTTGTATTACTCACACAAATTCCTGGATGTGCGGTACAGAATTGTCGTCCGAGATCTTCTACCATAACTAAGCTAGACGGCTTGCTTTTATGTAGATATGATAAAAATGGTTTGCTAACCGAAGACCAAACTTTGTCTCGCAACAACAAGTCCATTAGATCATCATACGTGTTCTCAATATTAGAGAGTTGAACCCATCTATTAAATGTTAAACGAATTGAAGATATGAACTCTGAGAAATCTTTTCCTGTTTCATGAGTCATGGTTTTAAAACGCCTGCGGTAACCCTCCGTATCCAACTGATAACGTTTTAAGAGGAGAGCTCTAGCAGCATCATAATTGTTTTTGTTAGGCTCGTCCATAGTACAAAGAGCAGTTAAAGGTTCTCCATTCAAGAACCCCATTAAGCATGAGCACCATTGGGATTTATCAAGCTTATAATCTTCCCATACAGTTCCAAAACGCATTAAAAAAACAAGAAATATCGTTAACGTGAGGTTTAAATGTAGGTAAACGAAATTTTGTAGAACCTGCATTATGTTTATTTGAGGGGCCTTGAACATCAGAATCATCATTCTGTTTACCTTGGTTTTGCAGTCTTAATTCTTCAAGATGCAAAGTCATCATTCTTTCTAAATTAGCCATTTTTTCTTGAGTAGCAAGTTCAGCAGCTCTCCTCTTCTCCTTCAATACTTCAAATCTCGTTTTCTCTTCTAATTGTTCAATTATCATTTTCTCCTGTAATTGTTCAATTCTCCTATTCTGCTCCAATTGTTCAATTCTAATTGTCTCCTCCTTGGCCTCAGCCTTGGCATACTCAGTCACGGCGAAATCTTTTAAAGCCCCACCTTCCAATCCGAATGTCATGCCTTGTTTTACAAAATAACCCAAAGTAGCCATATTGGATAATGAATGTGACTTACTTATTCAATATATATGAAATAAATGGCTAGTTGTTTTCACAATAAATTCAATGCAATTTAATTAGTAATATTAGTGAACATTAATTATGAAAAAAATGATGCACACAAAAGACAGTTGTTAATGGAGCTGGACAAGTACAGTTTACAATGACATTAAGACATGAGTAGCAAGAAGAAAAAAAAATTCAAATGTTGAACTAAAGGGAAAACAGCAAGCGATAGAAAGGTTAGATCAACAAGACGAACCAAACGATTCTCAACATAGGGAAAAAGACAAGAATGACAACAATGAACAAATATAAAAAACAGGACAACACAGCTATCCGAACAGACACGATGCTGGGCCAGGCGTCAGCGCTGCATGTATACAATGGTGGAGCAAGAACAACATCTAAATTCGTGGTCCCATTCAGACGAAAAATTGCATAGCGTCATATTGATGGTGCTTCCTTGATCAACGAAGTAAAACCTTGACGACGTCATAGTGGACTTGAAAATACAGCAAAGTTAGAACAGCATAAAATGGCGAAGCCTTCTTAGTCTCTGGTACCTCTGACATGCACAGTCCGAAGTTTGTTTTGCAAATTGCGACAACCGGTGAAGACTAGATTTGACGTAGGGGTCTGCATGATAAATAATGTCCTGAGGATAACTCCTTCCAGACCACACCGGCCGCTAAAGAGATAAATTGTTACGACTTAGAGGTGACGAATACAAATGTGACAGTCGATCTTGTAGAGTAAATCGTGCTATGTAACGCAAATGATAATGGACAGTCATTCAGGACAAAATCTGATAGGCACAACATGAGCCGGCAAGTGGTCAAGTAATAATATATGTGGCATGGAAGAATGTATCAACTATGTTGTTCTTCATAATCAGTCTTCTGTCCATAAATCTCAATCATAGGCATCTTATAATAAGTGGCGATGAAATATAATCTAATCGTCTCCTATCCTTAATCCTGGCCGTTGTATCTAAAGGTTCTTGTAGACCACGACGACCCAAGCAATGCGGCAGAAATGTTCATGACAAAATCTTAGATGCATTATTCGAAAAAAATACTCCCTGGATATGGTAATAACTTATGGGTGAGTTAATGTACCATTCTGCATAATATCAAGTAAGTGGCGGTCTCCGAAATAACAATGCCACTGAACATCATAATACAAGTCTCCACAATCTTAGTAGGAAGCTTGAACAAAAGTACGTCTACTCCGGACGACTGAAAAATACGAAAGGCCAAGACGGCTGATTGTTAGAGTGCAAAAAGTGCCTGATATATTACGTCATTAGTGACCGGTGACGTAGCAAGTCATGCGGCGTTTAGTACAATTGAAAAATCATACACAAAAACTGACTTTACTACAGACAGCTATATCTCCTCAAATCAATGGATATATGCCTGCGTGTAGCAACATATTAGAACATATTAATTTTATCCTTAACATTAACCTTATATTTTTTCCTTTGTTCTGTGTATATACCGTTTTAATACCAATTGGACTTCCCCTGGGGTATCTATACTTAACATCCTATCACCTGTCATGTCTAAATTGTGATTTCTGAAGTACATTTTCAGTTCATGCCTCTGTTGCTCGTATTTTTTGCAGTGTAACAGATAGTGGTCTATATTAATTTTCTTCCTGGCATTCTTGGCAGTGTGGTTCCTCTAACATAAAGTATGCTGCACCTAGACGGAGACGCCACAACTTTTTGTTCATTGGTACCTTAAGTTCTTCTCTGACCTGGCACGTCCTTGTTGGCTCTTTCAAAAGTTTTAACTCGTGTCTGCCTTTACTAATTTCCTTCCACGTTGTCTTCCATTCCTCGTTTATAGTTAGCTTCACTTGGCTCTTAATCTCCGATTTTCCAAGCTCGGCTCGTACACTGCTTTTACTTATTCTTCCATATTTGGTAGTCTGGTCTGCTAACTCGTCACCAGCTATATCCATATATGCTGGAACCCACACTAGCCTCACACTGCAGCATATGTTCCCTAATGATGTATTGATTGAAAGAATTTCTTCCTTGATGTCTGGCCAGCTGCATTTACCTTTGTGATATAATGCTTGTAATTATGGGTTAAATTTATCAAACAAATTTATAGTGTTCGTTCTCGTGATCTGATCTAACTACTGTTTTGGCAAACGTAATTATTGTTTCAGAGCGCATTGTGCAATAAAGCTGTCATAATCTGATTAAAATCAC